>VYVB01000675.1:0-85602 GCA_009761775.1 Ficus carica | reverse complement strand
TCTGATATTGAAGGTCAGGGTTATCCATGTCACCTAATGGGCCCAAATATGAATAAAGGGGAATTAAGTAAAATATTGGATATGAAATTAAGAATTAAATAATTAACTCACAAATGGGTTAATAATTAATTAATTAATTAATAATTAAGAAATTAATTTATGATAATTATGTAATTAATAATTAAAGATGTTATTCTTAAAAAAAAAAAAAACTTAGAAACAAATTATTAATTAAATTGAAATTAATTATTAAGTAAGAGAACATATGTCCATAATCGAAATTATTCAAAAACGTTACTCTAACTGTTGGATGTCAAATTAAAATTAGGACACCGCATCGACTTGAAGGTAGAGCCAGAAACAATCAACGCGGGTACACAGTTACACGATTTTCTGTAAGTACAAACCTCACCTAAGCATGGAACAAAATGTTTTTCGTTGTTGATGTTCTACATTTTCTATGATTTGCCTTGATGAAGTAATGAGCCTATGAGCCATATGTATTGTGTTAATTAAGCATTTAACGTGCATAATTTCTCTTGTACTAATATGATTGACATGCCTTATAGATATGTATGCAGTGATGATAGATGCATAGTGACATGTAAATCTACACATTACCACAAATAATAAGAATGAGGCTAACGAAAGATAGGATTAAGTGTCATACCAACCTCCAATTAGTGGGAGAATATGATAAGAACGAAAGTTATAAGATATGACCTTGGGGGTTGTTGGAGGGTTGCTCCCCTAACTCCTCATTGGTTGCGCGCATATGGGTACGACATAGGGGCCCTTAAGTAGACAAGATGTGTAAATAATAAAGCATAATTGAACACAACATAGTTCACATGCATTTTTTTAACATTCATGATGTTACATGTGATGATATGATTTGTGAAATGATTTGTGAGATATTGTTTCTACTTGCTGAACGAAAGCTCATCATTGTGTGTTCGTGCTGCAGGTAATGCGAGTAAGCAGCCCGCTACTTAGATGCTTTATGGACTGGCAAAACTGTGCGAAGAGGCGATGAAGGACGGGAGTGGGATACCATCACGAATTAAGTTTCTGCATTTATATTTCTTAAATTAATTTATATCGACTATATTTATAACTATCTTCTAATATTTGGTACTACTAACTAGTACGAGTATTTTACGAGAAAAAGACTTTAGACTCTTTCCTTTTAATTTACATGAAGTTATAGCTTTTAAATATTATCTAAATACGAATTTGAATAGGATATTTATTTGCTAGAGGTTTTCAATTTCCTTAGTTAAGAATTTTAATAATTCTAACTATTGTAGTATGAATATGATTTTTTTAAAAAAATTGTGTATTTTTTTAGAACCAAATATAAATAAGTGTTAAGATTAAATTAAATAAGAATAAGTAAGTTAGTTATCGGCTCGAAAAATTGGGTCGTTTCACTCAGTCTATCGTCTTAACAAGGTACGACAATATGTTATACTCATGTTACAACCAGGCATAAGAATCATTCTACAGCATAACTTAACAAACCATAACATACAATGTTGGTATCCAATCTGATTATCTTGTTAATCATGGGATACAAACCTTATCATAACAAATCGGTATCCTATCCGACTACCATGGGTAACCAAAATACAAAGCCCAACATAGTAAATCGGTATACTATCCAGTAACTTTTTGTCATAGAATTGTAACCATATATTTAAGTAACTTGGGCCTATTAATTTTATTTCCCTTTTTTCTCAAAAATACCTTGTTTCTTAGAAAAACATTATATTTACTTTTGAAAATACCTTGACTTCATAAATCAAGTATTACCTTGATTTTATACTTGAAATTGCCTTTTAAAAATCATTTGTAAAATTTCCAATGGATTCAAAACCTTTTAAAACTGTTTTTTGCAAACTGTAATTCCTTTTAACAAGGGTTGTAAAGTTGTAAAATCTGAAAAAAACTACTTTTGAAAACAGCTTTTTAATTTTATTGAAAGTACATGTGTATGAATTTCCTATAGCACGCACAGTTTTAAAAATATAGCTTAATCTTTAAATTAGTTTAGATTTTGAAAATGTTTTCTTCATGAAGTTGTAGATATCATCGAAACCTATAACTTTATTTTTTGACCAAAACTTAAATCAATCTTTAATTTGCCCGTTTTTCTCCTTAAAAATTCTGGCCGTTTACAGTACCCGGGACCGGCCAGCTTTGAAAACTCAAAAAAACCTTTTTTTTTTGAAAACTGAAGCCTTTGGAGCCTTTTTTTCAAAAACTGTCCTCGTTGCCCCCTAGAGTTTTGTTTTCTACAACTTTGAAGTTACAATTTTTTCCAAATTCGGCCTCTAAGAGGCTCAAAACTTGGTTTCCAGAAAACTGTCCATATTATTTGTTAAAAAACCGGCAATTCGTATTTTGTTGGTTTTCGTTTAAAAATTCGTACACACTACCTCAAACGGTCAAAACCGTGAGCCTACATCAACATGCAACACGTCGGATTCGTTCTTAACATTCAATCATACACTTATCTTTTACTTGAAAAACAAAATATTGATAACCTTACTAGCTTACCAAGTTGTGTTTTTAGGTTAATTTCTTAACCAACATGCACATAATATTCACATCATCATTATCATCATCGGTCATAAAATTTTCCTACTTAAACATGTGAAAGTATATTCACAAACACATGGTGAGCACACAAAATATTAAAAACTCATTCTAGAGCATAAATCAAATCCATGCTTAAAATTTAGCAAACAAATAATCTAAACTTTGATCAAGTATAAGCTAAGCATATAAAACCATAACATGGAAAGATAAGAAGCATGAGCTTATGCTCTTACAACCCATAGCTTGAAATACACATAAATCCTTAACCAAAACCTAATGAAATTCTTAGTTAGAGGATCAAGAGTAATACCTATAAGCTTAAAAGGTTGTTCTAGACCTTGGTTGAAAGAAATTTGGCTCTATTTCCTTCACCACACAACCGGCCACCCTTGCTCTATCTCTTCTTCTTCTTTTTTTTTCCCCCCCCCCCCTCTAAGGGCTAGAGAGGAAAAATTTTGAAGAGAACTAAAAGTTTGTGGGTCTAACTAAATGGTTCAAGTTCTACCTCACCACCCCTATTTATAGGTGAAAATTCATAATTTTTCTAAAATTCTCCTTGAATTACACATTTAGCCTTAAAATGTAAAATTTTTGCCTTCCAAGTCCTATAATGGCTGGCCATGTGGAGCATTTTTGGGCTAAAAATCCTTTCATAATCATCCATTTTTCTATAATTTCAAAAATCCCCAAAATTATGTATTTATCCATGATGAGATGTCCTCCAAGTAGGGCCCTGTTTGGCACTCCCTCCTAAAATGCAGTCCATTTTGTTAATGATCCAGATAATACCAATAATGTTTTAATTAAAAATAGTATGGTAATACTGAACTGCAATCCAGAATTTATCTGCGCTTAACTGGACAGCATATAGGTTTTTCTTAGGACTTGAAACTACTTAGTCCTCCTTGGTCCAACTATTACTCCTGATTATTTTAGAGTGATCCCATATCTTATTCTTAACTCTGCATCCGTGATGACGGTCGGTCACAATATAATTTCAACACTGCTTATTATACTGTAGTACCGTATTGTACAAGTCATAAGTTATCCTATTCATACGTTGGCCAGGGTTAAACCATAAATCAGGATTCTGCCTTTTTCATCGAAAGACCTTATACTTAGCTTAATACACTATCATTGAGTCTTATAACTTATAAGGACTTAATTATATTCTGATAAATAAGACATGCATTTCACATAGACATACACAGTATAGACTTAGATTTCCTCTGTATCAAATGAAATCACGAGTCTGTAAAGAAGTTGGTTATTACAAAAACTTAGGATAGCTTTGGAGACCTGTAACACCTTCAAACTGGGTTTTCTTGCTTTATTTTCTTATCTTTTTATTTTTTAAATTTGAAATAATTAAACCTTTATTTTGTAGATTTTTATTTAGGAGGCAACAAGACTTGACATCGCGGTTGAGTGATGACAGTTGAATAATGGCAGAGCTCGATCGGACTTGTAGTGAGATCAAAGCCGTAGTGATCTAACCTGGATGTTGGGCTATGGGCGGAGAGATAGGAGCCATTGAAGCACTGATGAGGCGAAGAACAGTACGTCCTAGTGGAGTTCGTGACACTGAGAGGAGAAGAGATCACGCGACGAAGATTCTCTTTCTCCGGCATCCGATTGTGTAATCTCGCTGTTGCAAAGATCTCAAAGATGGTGGTTCCAATTAGAACCGGAGATTGGAGGAAAGTGCAACCAAATATCGATGGAGAAAAGAGGATCTGGTCGTTAAAGGTAAGAGTGAGAGAGAGAGAGAGAAGGGGACTACCGTGCGTGTGTGAAAGAGGGGGAAGAAGAGATAGAAAAGTTCTGAGTGTGAGGGAGATTAAAAGAAAAGAGAAAAAGAAAAATAGAAACAAAAATTAAAGTTATGACATCATATTTATGGCATGTTCTACAATAGTTTTTAGGGTTGTGACAAAATCAATCCACACCTAAATTTAGTGGCATGTGACATAATTAGCCCATTGATTTTTGTAAAAGAATATATGTTTTAAAAATTATCATGACCTGTTATCATATTTTAATTATTTATTTGTTTCTTTTGAATTATCGATTACACCCTTAAATTACCTTATATAGTATCCATGTTGACATTAGTTGGCCGATAGTTACCCATTGATTACCATTTGATGACCAAACGTGATACTTACCAGTTACCATCGCCTTTCGCGAGGTCCAGGATGATTACCACCTCCTGATATCAAATGGTAACCAACTAGTATTATGATAAGTTTACTAGTATTTACATTTACTTGGCTATTAAAAGATACTTGTTGTGTGTGTTGAAAGATTTGAAGCCGTTTTGATTATATAAATATAGGGTAAATTGCTAGGTTGGTCTCTAGACTTTTAACTTTGTGCAACTTTGGTCCCTGAACTTTTTTTCGTAGCTGGGATACCTCTATACTTTTAAAATATTGTTATAATAGTCTTTTATGTTAGTTTTTGGATAGAATCTTTAGTTAATATCAATTTTTGATCAGATTACAATTGATTCTGTTGTAAAATTATCAAAAATGACTATTGTTGCAACATTTCAATAATTTGAGGCATTATCTTTTTTTTTTTTTTTTTTTTTAGCTGGAATGATCATCAATTATTAAAAACGTTGCTTCAGTATTTTTTCATTAATTTTTTTTACGTAATTTGAAGTTAGCACCACTTTTTGACCAAGCTACTAACAGATTTCGTTAAAAAAAATAATGAAAATGACTATTGTAGCAACATTTTAAAACTTTAGGTGTAACTGAACTTTTTGATAGACTCGTGATTTCCTTAGATATGAAGGAATTTAAGTCTGTACTATATATTTATGTGATGTTTCATGTAAATTATGGATATCAATGTGAAAGCCATAATTTTATTATCACAATATGTTTGAGTACTTATAATGCAATAAGACTCGATGACAGTTCATCAAATCAAGTGAGAGACCTTATGATAAAAAAGGCAAAATCATGATTTATGGTGTTGTTCTGGTCAATGAATGACCAGAATAGCTTATAGCATAATTAAGACGGTATTGCAATTTATTAAGCAATATATAAATTAATCTGTGACTAACTGTCATTACGGATACAGAATTAAGAATAAGGACTAGGAACATTCTAGAATAGTCTGGAATAATAATTGGAGCAAGAAAAATTAAGTGACAAACAAATCCTAAGAAAAACTTATACATGTTCCAGTTATGTGCAGATAAATTCTGAACTGTAATTTAGCATCATCAGACTGTTGGTAGCTGGGATAATATTTGTATTATCAGGATCATTAAGAAAAGAGACGACCTATTAGGAAGTAAGGCCAAACATGGCATTACTTGGAGACCAAGTAATTGAAGATAATTACACAAATATTTGATTTATAACAATTGTGAAAATAAATCCAAGAAATAAGCATAAGAATTTTTTTTTTGGCTCAAAACCTCTACATGACCAGATTTTTTGGGGACAAGGAAGTTAAAAAAAAATGTGTTCAAAGGCCAATTATGTAAACCAAGGAAATTAGAAGATAAAAATTTAATTATAGGAAATTTGAAATTCTACCTATAAATAGGTGTTAGTATCAGAGATTTGGTCATTTGCTATATTCTCTCCTTTCTCTCTAGTTCTTAGACTCAAAAAAAAAAAAAAAAAAAAAAAAAAAAAAAAAAAAAACACAAAGCATCCTTGGCAGCCGGATTTCATAGAGAAGTAGAACAATGATCTTCTCTCAAATCCTAGACCTAGAACCCACTTTCTTCAAGCTTTAGAGGTATATTTATTGATTCCTTAACTCAAGCTTTAATGAGTTTTGGTTTTGTGGAATTTAAGTGTGATTTAAGCTATTAGATGTAAGAGCATAAGCTCATGTTCACTTATTTTTCTGTTTTATAGTCTCTAATGCTTGATTTATGCTTTGGTTAGCTTGATTTGCTAGTTCTAAGCTTAGGTTAAATTTTATGCTTTAAGATTAGTTTTGATGATTATGTGCATACGATTATACTCTTATATGTTCAAGTTTGGTGACTATATGCATGTTGGCTAAGAGATCAACATAAAATTAGTGTGTTATCAATATTGTGTTCTTAAGTAAGTAGACAAGTTAATGATTAGATTTTAAGAATGAGAGTATGGTTAATTAGGTTATGAATGGAGCATGAGTCAAACACACTGCATGATCATTTATACTTATGGCTTAGATCGTTCAAGGTAGTGTGTGCGGGCTTTTAAAATAGAACCAAAAAACAAAAAAACAAAAAACTACCAGCTTTTAGAATAATTTGAACAGTTTTCTGATAACTTAATTTTGAGCCTCTTAGAGGCCGAATTTGGACAAAGTTATAGCTGCAAAGTTGTAGAACACAGAAAATAATAGGGGGTGGCGTGGACATTTTTTGAAAAAAAAGGCACCAAAGGCCTCCATTTTATCAATTTCCAAAACTTGTCATTCAAGGAAACTGTACATAGCCAGAAGCTTTCAAGGGGAAAAATGGGTAAGTTAGAGACAGATTTAAGCTTCCAAAAAGACAAAGTTATAGGTTTCAACAAGATCTATAACTTCCATGAAGAAAAATTTTCCATATACCAAACCGATTTTCAGATAAACTGAATTTTCAAAACTGTGCATGAAAGAATAAATTCCTGCACACATACATTCAACAAAATTAAAAGGATGTTTTGAAATCAGTTTTTAAGGTTTTGTTACCTCTCTAAAAAGGAACTATGGTTTTACAAAAATATTTTCAAAAGGTTTAAATTCATTTGAATTTCACAAGTGATTTTTAAACCTTAAATGCATTCTATGTATTGTAATATACAATTTTATGTGTTTTATCAAGAAATGCTTAATTTAAGAAGTTAAGATATTTTCTAAGTAAACAAGGCATTTTTAAAGTAAAGAAAATACAATGTGGAGAACTCTTATGAAAATTAATCTACGTAAACAAGGCATTTTTTAGCAAAGGAAATACAATGTGAAGAACTATTATGAAAATTAATCAAGCCGATTGATATCAACCTAAAGCAAAAATAGCCCGAAATTACTGAAAATCAAATTAAGTTTATAATAGAGGACAACTTACTCGACCCTCTTCTTATACCAAAGTTACTTAAAGGTATAGTAACATTTCCATTACTTAAGTTAGTAGTGACTAAAAAGGTAATTAATCGGTTTAGAGACCGAATAATTATTTAACTAATATGTTATAATAGATATTCTAATTTATGGATTGTTAATTAGTAATGTAGAATAATCCTTATGCTCTGTCTGAAAACATGAATATAACATGTTGCCTTGCCTTTTGGTATGCTAGGTCAAGAGCATAGGACAGCTTGTAAGTACAACCTCGCCTACAGCATGGGCAAAAATATTTATACTGTTTTACATGTTTTTTCAAAAATCATGCATTGATTTATATGACGCATATATGCTTTATGTTTTGATTATTATTATTATTATTATTATTGTGCCATCATGAAAGTATGCTCACTAATAATCAATCACATGACATGAACAAGATCAAGTTTTCAAGTAAGAAACAATTAAGATTCAAGTCTTCAAGTATGATTAGATAAAGAACAAGTTTTCATGTTTTAAATCAAGCAAGGTTTCTTATGTCGTACCGACTTGCCACAAGAGTGGGTTTGGTCCATGGTTTAAGTTGGATTGGGCTGGCTGCCCCAACCACTCTATGGCTATGCACCACGGTACGTACACCCAAGTTAAATAAGGGGCCCAAAACTAGGTTAGCATAAGAATATATAATTGATTCATGTATTCTTTTGCTAAGATCATTTTGCGGGTTTAGAAAGTTGTCCTTACTTAGTGAAAGCACATAACTTATGTTCATGCTGCAGGTAAATAACCTATCGGTAATGTTTGATGAGGACTATGGAGAAATGGCACGGTAGATTGTGAAATTTGGTCACATATTTTGTAAATGTATTCTTGTTATGCTATGATAATATGATGGTACCAATACTTAATGCTGGAAACTGTGATTGTTACTATGGTAGTTAGTATGGTTTGTAAAATTTGTTAATATGGGTTGAGAACTCAATACTTAATTAAGTATATATATTAGTGTGAGATTAAGTTAGGTTTTTAAATTTGAGTTTAAAAAAAATATTTCCGTATTTTTACAAAAAATAAGAGTATGTTTAAGTATGGTTAAGTATAAGTAGCGGTCACGTAAGGCGGGTCGTTACAGTTGGTATCAGAGTCGGTTCCTGCATCGTATTTAACAGTTCTGCTGCCAGCGCCACCAATTTGTATAAGATAGTCTTCTTATTTTATTATTGTTGCATGTATATTAACTATGTGAGGTTAGGATATTATAGATATGAACCCGGTGTCAAACCCAGTTCTGATTGAGGAGAACCGCGAGGCTTCACTGATATTCTGGGGCATGGAACTACACACCTTTGATGGGACTCAGGGAGCAGCTATATTGGCTGAGTGGTTGCACGACATGGAGATCCTTTTCATATTATGCCATATAGGGGCACATCTGTAGGTCATGCTTGCTAGCCAATGCCTGATCGTAGAGGCCCGTGCATGGTGGCTCAACATAGGGAATCCTGATGTTCCTAAGGACATCTGGATGAACTTCAGAGCTTTGATTATTTTGAGATTTGGACTACTGCCTGGTGAGGGACCTCATATGCATTATCGCGATCCTGAGATATACCGCGACTTGAATATGAGACGATATGTCAGCAATACTACAACTTGGTATGCTTATCTGAACAAGTCTATAGGCCATTATTGCTAGCGGTTCAAAGACCCCATGGTACCCTATATTCCGCTGAATAGACCCATGATACAGGCTATTCATATTATCAAAAATGGACTACTTCTTGAGGTGATGTAGTTCACGCCACCAACGACGCTCGAGATGACTTTGGATGAATTGATTGAAGCCATTATGGGTGCTAAGGTGATGGCTTATGCGGCACAGGCTGCTGCAAGAGCCCATGCACTAGAAGATGGTGATGATTATCACCCTCTTTCTATGGCTACTAATGATGATGACTATCATCCCCTTACGCCAGTCGATAATGCAGGTGTTGGAGAACCAGCTCACCATGGAGATTTATTTATGCCAGAAGAACCTGTTCCAGCTCCACATATTTAGGGGATTCTTCCACAGGAAGAGGTTGCCGATATGGACCCGGCTGACTACTAGTTAACCTAGAGGAAAACATGGAGTATCCTACGGTGATTATCATTGCCTGTGACAATAAGGACGGTGACGAGGTGGAGGAAAAGGAAGATGTAGAGGAGATTCTGAATGGTGATGATGTTGATGATGAGGATGTCGATTCCATAATCTTCTCCGACATCTCGTCAGAGTAGTTAGTCCCAAATCTGAGTTTTTTTTATTTTATTTTATTTTTTTATTTTTTATCTTTTGACCTTATGTTATAAATATAGTATGATGGTAAAGTGGTAGACACTTCCATCTTGATCTTGTACATATTAGACTTAACATGGACCGGACTAGTGTTAGACACTGTCGAAAGACTACACTCTTTTTGTATGATGTATAAAAAAAATAAAAAAATAAAAAAGAAGAAAACTATGAAATGTATATATGAACATGTTATGATTTAATTAAGTGTTATTCCTTATGACAAGCTTATGATAAATTTATGATATGATATGATGAGATCATGAATGAATCTAAACATAATGATTTTACGATATGACATGACAATGTATGAATGAAAGAATGAGTATTAGAAATGTAGTAGTATCCTTTCTTGTGATGAGTTAGGAACTAATAGATGGTTTGTCCACATGTGCGACTAAACCAAATTCCGCAGGAGCCCAATCTTGCAACTATAGTAGTCGATTGCAAAGTCAATTACTAGAACAGCAACAAGAAAATGAACATGCTACGAGGTCAGATAGCTCATATAAATTAGATGCATCCTGTTAATGAAGTTCCACTCCATGATAATCTCATGCCTCCAGAGGTTCCCCACGTACCGATAGCTAATCAAGGTGTTCCACGGAATCTAGAGGTTCCGCCAACTCTGGTCGCCTCAACTGAGGCACAAGCGAACTTGCCTACGGTCCAGGAAGACTTGCTGTGTGAGCGATTTAGGCGTATGATGGCACCTGAATTTGAAGGACCTACTAACCCAATAGAAGCTGATAACTAGCTTATTGACAACCAAGTAATTTTGGACTTTGTGGGACTCATAGAGTGAGAAATGGTCCTTTGTGCTTCCTATGCACTCAAAAAGGACACATGGCATTGGTGGATGACAGTTTAGATACGTACAAATGTTGCAAACATGAGTTGGCAGGACTTTGTAACTAAATTTAGAGGAATGTACTACAATTAAGAAACCCTCACAGCTCAGCAAGATGAGTTTAACAATATGAAGTAAGGGTCAATAATAGTACTAGAAGCTGTCAAACAATTTGAACAGCTAGCTCGTCTGTGTCCAGAACTTGTTCCTAATGAAATAAAGAAGATAAGGAGAATGATAAAGATGTTTTACAAGGATATTACTAAGCAAGTGACTGCTGGTAGTAGCCCTACAACTATTGTAGCTGATTGTATAAGTCAAGCTATAAGAGCAGAGTATTAGATCAACCATGACAAGGAGTCAAAGGTTCAGATCTTTAAAGTCAAGAAGGAAGAAAGGGCTATGGCAAAGCAGTCGCAGTCTAAGCAGAATCGGGATTTCCATCTAAAAGGCCAGACTAGTAATTTTGATAAGAATTCTAAGCAGTCTAGGAACAACAAAAGGAAGGGAAATGTTCACAATCAGGGCCAACAAAAAAACTACCATAAGAAGAAAAACCACCAAGCTAGTAGTGGTAACAACTATCCCATGTGTGCGTAGTATGGGAAGAAACATTTAGGAGTATGTAGGATAGGGAGAAATACCTACTTGTCTTTGTGACAATGAAGGCCACTATACCAGAACTTGTACCTCAAAAATCAAATCCAGAACCAGCAGCACCAGAATAGGAACCCAAGTAGTCAGCTCCCTGTGGTTCATGCAAAAATCGAATGTCCATTAATTGCTCAGGGAAGGCTAAAAGCTCTTGAACCACAAGCAAGAATCTACGCCTATTCAAAAGGAGATATTGAAGTTATGACTTCTTATGTGGTGACAGGTTAGATCTCTATCATCACACATAATGTAATCACCTTGTTTGACTCTAGTGCCACTCATTTGTTTGTATCGTTGGAGTTCACCCATAATTAGGAAGAGAAGGTGTTAGATTGCCTCTAACTTTCAAACCTCCCTTCCGTTAGGAGAAATATTGTTGTTTGATTATTGGGTACTTAATGTTCCAATAGTCATTTTTGGTAGAGAGTTGTACTTGGATTTAATTGCGATTAAGCTTCAAGACTATGATGTTATCCTAGGAATGGACTTCTTAGGGAAGTACAATGTAAAGATTGATTGTCGGAAGCATTGTGTTGTTTTTAGTCTTTTTGGTGAGGAGGAATTTAACTTCAATGGTTAGTCTTCGAATTCGTCATCAAGGTTGGTCTCAGCAATGAAGGCGTGGAAGATGTTGGCTAATGGATGTGAAGGATATTTAGCCAACATGATTGACAAGACACAAGAAATTGAGTTAAAGCCAGAAGACATTCTAATTATGAGGGAATATGTGGAAGTCTTTCCTAAAGATTTACCAAGACTTCCTTCAGAACGAAAGATTTCTTTCCAGATTGAATTATTGTCAGGATCAGCACCAGTATCCAAGACACCTTACCGTATGACATCTGCTGAACTCAAGGAATTGCAAGTGCAATTATAAGAATTGTTGGACAAAGGATTTATTCAACATAGTTCTTCACCTTAGGGAGCCCAAGTCCAGTTTGTCAGGAAAAAGGATAGATCGTTTCGGATGTGCATTGATTATTGTGAGCTGAACAAGATTATCATAAAAAATAAGTACTATATGATTGATGATCCTTTTGATCATCTTAAAGGAGAAGTGGTATTCTCAAAGATTGATTACGATTGGGATACCACCAACTTAGAATTAAGGAGGCAGAAGTTCCCAAGACAGCTTTTCGAATGCGCTATGGGCACTATGAGTTTCTTGTCATGTCATTCGGCTTAACCAAAGCACTAGCTGCTTTTATGGACCTCATGAATCGAGTATTTAAGGAATACCTAGATAAGTCTGTTATTATCTTTATCGACGATATTCTAATTTATTCAAGGTCTATGGAGGAGCACTAGCAATATCTTAGGATTGTCTTGGAGATACTAAGACGTAACCAACTCTATCCCAAGTTCACGAAATGTGAATTTTAGTCGGAAAAAGTTCATTTCTTGGGCCACGTGGTTTCGAAGGAAGGAATTTTATGTTGACCCTACTAAGGTTGAAGCCGTTAGCAAGTGGCCTACACCAAAAAGTGTTACGGAGATACAAAGCTTTCTCGGCTTAGTAAGATACTATCGATGCTTTGTTGTAGGATTTTCCAAGATAGTTGTTCCTCTTACGACTCTTACTCAGAAAGGAAGGAAATACGAGTGGACTCAGGAGTGTGAAAAAAACTTTCAAGTGCTTAAAAAGAGACTCACAAGTGCATCAATGTTGATAATTCCTAACGTGGAAGAAGGGAATTTATAGTGATGCTTCTAAAAATGGATTAGGAGCTGCCCTAAGGCAAGAAGGGAAAGTAGTCACCTATGCCTCACGACAGTTGAACGACCATGAACGAAACTATCTGACGCATGATTTAGAATTGCAGTGGTGGTCTTCGCATTGAAGATTTGGAGACACTACCTTTACGGGAATAGATGTGAAATCTATACCGATCACCAGAGTCTCCAATATATTTTTATGCAAAAAGAGCTCAACATGTGATAGCGTACGTAGGTGGCTAGAACTCATAAAAGATTATGACTACGAGATTCTTTACCAACCTAGAAAAGCAAACAGTGTAGTAGAAAAGCAAATAGTGTAGCAGATGCTTTAAGCCGGAAATCATCTAGTACATTGATGTCAATTTGTATGATGTCAAAGTCACTTCAAAAAGAGATAATGATTTTGGTATGGAGATAATCACTGGGAAGTTATCTGCTCTAACTTTCTAATCAAATATCCTAGAATCCATTACGTTTTACCAAGGGAAATACCCTTTTTTGCTTAAGGCACAACTTTCCTTTAAGGAGAAGGATAAAGAATTCAAGGTCTCAATGGAAGGAATACTCTGTTACAACCTTGCCTACAGCATGGGCAAAAATATTTATATTGTTTTACTTGTTTTCCAAAAATCATGCATTGATTTAT
The DNA here is from genome assembly GCA_009761775.1 of Ficus carica. Taxonomy (NCBI): domain Eukaryota; kingdom Viridiplantae; phylum Streptophyta; class Magnoliopsida; order Rosales; family Moraceae; genus Ficus; species Ficus carica. The sequence continues at coordinate 71,718 of VYVB01000675.1, read as the reverse complement.
ATGATGCATATAGGCTTTATGTTTTGATTAATATTATTATTGTGCCATCATGAAAGTATGCTCACTAATAATCAATCACATGACAAGAACAAGATCAAGTTTTCAAGTAAGAAACAATAAAGATTCAAGTCTTTAAGTATGATCAGATCAAGAACAAGTTTTCATGTATTAAATCAAGTTTTTTTGTATAATATCGACATGCCACAAGAGCGGGTTTGGTCCATGGTTTGAGTTGGATTGGGCTGGCCGCTTCAACCACTCCATGGTTGCACGCCACGGTACGTACATCCAAGTTAAAAAAGGGGCCCAAAACTAAGTTAACATAAGAAAATATACTTGATTCATACATTCTTTTGCTAAGATCGTTTTGCAGGTTTAGGAAGTTGTACTTGCTGAGCGAAAGCTCATAACTTATGTTCATGATATAGGTAAACAACCTACCGGTAATGCTTGATGAGGATTGTGGAGAAATGGCATGGCGGATTGTGAAATTTGGGTCGGACACTGCCATGTATTTTGTAAAATGTATTCGTGTTATGCTATGATAATATGATGGTACCAGTACTTAGTGCTGGAAACTACGATTGCTAATGCAGTAGTTAGTATGGTTTGTAAAATATGTTAAGATGGGTTGAGAACTCAATACTTAATTAAGTATATATAGAAGTGTGAGATCGAATTAGGTTTTTAAATTTGAGTTTTAAAAAAGATATTTCTGTATTTGTACAAAACTTAAGTATGTTTGAATATTAAGTAGCGGCCATATAAGACGGATTGTTACATTAGGGGCATTTCAGCTACAAAAAAAAAATTCAAGAACCAAAGTTGCGTAATATGAAGAGTTTAGGGACAAAATGAGTAATTTACCCTATAAAAATATATTTTGCATCAAATTTAATGTTATACATTTTTATATATTTTCGAAGATGAAGGGGATGCTTGTAAATATTTTTTTGCTATAAAAAAGGTTGTATTCTCCGATCTCCCACAACCAAACATATTTAGTACCTAGAACTTTTTGCCACCAAAATAATGGTCGTTAATACCTTTTGCACTCAAATAATAATTTGATCATGGAAACATTCATCTATCAAAACAAGACTTTTAGCTAAGAATATGTGATCGTGGATACTCGAAATATAGCGATCATAACCCATCCACAAATAAGTTAAGAGACTAAGAATAAAGTAAGTATTTATCCTGGTTGTATATATCCTTAGACTAAGAATAAAGTAAGTATTTATCCTGGTTGTATATATCCCAAAGGAGGGACATAATCATTATACCGGACTGGACCAAGTTGTATTATCCCTAAAAAGGGAAATAATATCGAGATAGGCTTGCATTCCAGAAGCGGTAGCTTCCGCCTCCTTCATTGGACGACCTCAACACAAGTACAATGGATGAGTATTTGAACAAGGTGGGATCCAAACAAAGGGAATAATGGATTACAAACACATTCTTAAACAAAATCCCAAGAGCGCGCATCCACCAGATAAGCATATAGTTTCATTGTGATCCTCAAGTTCAAGTCTTTGGGCCCTCCGTGGCCCTGTCTGCCTAGGACAATGTTGCTCAGAAGCTCATAGATCAGATTGAATCCCGTGCGTTAGGTAAAAAGCCTCTTTATATGCAATCAAAATCCGTCTGTATTTTTCGACTTTTAAATTTATTATGCGACCAAATTTTGGTCGCGATTTGCAAAGGCATAGGCATGTTACCAGTCTTAGCTACTAAAATAATTGATTGTTGATACCTTTATTAGGATAAAGAAGTAATAATTTTTTTGCAGTTAATAATTCAAGTAAAGAAAATGTTTTAAAAGTATATCTAATAAATTTGATATTTACAGTTATTATTTTGAATAATTAAAAATCTTGCTTTTCATTTCATTTAGTTTGGTAAAAATGTTATTTATACTTTTCGCTAATATTTATCAAGGAAAAATTCATATACCAACAAGACTTTACGCCACCAAATGTGGTCGTCCAAAATAGCCAAATCCTTTTGTCATCCGTATTTTTGGTGACCAAAACTTATTTTGTAATTTGGTTGTGTAGGCATATCATTTTCCGCTAGCAAATCTGGACGTGGAATCTCTCTGCAACCTTACCTATTTCGGTATGCGTCGTACTTATGGCGATGGAAAGCGACCAAATATTTTTGTGGCAAAAGGTTTTAGTGACAAAAAATAGGCATTCTGTTACCTATCTTTTGGTAGCGAAAAGTGAAAATTCTTATAGTGAATGTCAAACTTGGCTCTTTAGTAGTGTCCGATCCAGATATCAAGGCAAATATTAATTTACACTTCTAAAAGGCCTTAATTTCAAAAACACATCTAAATTTATCAACCTTCAATTTGTACATGCATATTGTACACTAGCACTAGACTGAACTTATTCATTGAAGCTTACACTAAACTTTTCCATTTATAATTCAGTTATTTATTGTTGCACTTCCATTAATAACCCGATTCCCAGTTGATACTCTGTCTTTCTCAATTGGTACTTCTATATCTTCTTCTTCACACACTTCACTAACCTCCTCCAATGGCTTATAAGAATAGAACCAAGCGCATATCACATAGTACACCAGATTAACAACTTGAATCCCACTAACAAGAAAATAATAGTTCTCCAACTTTCCTCTATTAAGATTCCTATCAGGCAGCCAGTTATGCTGACCATCACCGCTGTACTTATGAACCAGAGTCACAAGCAATGTCCCAACATAGTTCCCGATCGAGATCGCTATCCAGAACAGTGCGGCCGCGGTGCTTCTCATGCTCTCTGGCGACTGATCATAGAGAAACTCGAGATGTCCAACCGACATGAAAACCTCGGCCAATCCATGAAGACAAAACTGAGGAACCAACCAGAAAACGGTTATGGGGACGACGGCCTTCGGATTGTCCAGCATGCCGTGGTGCAGGGCCACGGATTTCCTCTTCATCTCGACGAAGGCGGAGACGATGGTGGTGAAGATGTTGATGGCGAAGCCGACTCCCATGCGCTGAAGGCAGGTGATGCCGGCGGGGTTTTTGGTGAAGCGGCGGGCGAGGGGGACGAAGAGACGCTCGTAGAGGACGAGGCCGGTAAGGATGGTGAGGGTGCCGAAGATGGAGAGGCTGGCGGGGGGGATTTCGAAGGAGGAGGACCGGGAGAGTTGGCGGTTCATGGTGCGGGCTTGCTGGATGACGAAGCTGTGCTGGTGGGAGTTGGAGGTGACAAGAAGGATCCCAGATGCCCAAATGGGAAGCATTCGGATTAAGCACTTCAGCTCCTCCACTCGGTGGACCGTGCACAGTCTCCACAGGTTTGGTTTGGCTGCATCTGAATTCCTTTCGTGCTTTGGAGTTACTATGGCGGCTTTGTCTAAGCATCTATTAACAAAGAGAACATATAGAAGCAGTGTCATTCCTTTATAAAAGTTTATAGACTTTTAAGTTTATGTTTTTTTGAAAATAAAATAATGAAATTTGAAAATGTAAATAGTACAAAACATTTAAAAAACGCAATAGAGTTGTTGCCCAAAGCGGGCCTTAAAAACTTTGAAAAGAAAAAAAACTAATTAGAGTACTGTAAAACTAAGACAGAAACTAAACTTACTTCAACTGATCAGAATGGAGAAGCCTCCCATGAATGCAAATCCCAGCATCAAGCTCTTTATTCTCATACAAAGCCTTCGGATCCGGCGGCGTCTCCTCCTTCCTCTTCCTCACGGCGGCGACCACCACCTGAGTCAGTCTGACCAAAGGACTCCCTCCGGCTTTCAGCTTCCTATAAAGCGGAGAGCCGGCGAGGAAGGCGACGATCGACAGCGCCATGGCGATGGTGGGAATGCCGAGTCCCCATCCCCAGCCGACGTTGTCCTGGATGTAAACGACGATGGTGAGGGCTGTGAGCGTGGCCAGCCCCATGCTGAAGTAGTAGAGGTTGAAGAAGTTCCAGCTGCGCTTGGCCACGCCGGAGCGGGACATGTCGAACTGGTCGGCGGCGAAGGTGACCACGCAGGGACGGATGCCAGCGGAGCCGAGGGAGGTGAGGAGGAGGGAGATGTAGAGGACCCATAGCTGTGTGTTTGAGGCTTCTATGCAGTTGGTTTGGGTCGGACATGGTGGTGGACGGAGTGAAGGTAGTAGCGCTGATATGGTTATGCTCAATAAACCCTGTGTGTAATTAGCAAAATATATTATCACAAGCAATTTAATTATCTCTCCTTATTTTGGTGCATGGAACTATATAAACATTTAATTTAAAAGAAAATTTTACTGATTTCGAATTTAGGAGTTTTGAGTAAAAATTAATTAATTATCTCTGACTTTAAAGACATGTCACTCAAGTCTGATAGAACTCATGTGGATTAAAATCAGTACACAATTGGGACACGTGAATCCTACAACGCAGAGAGTGATGATTTTTAATCTCCCATTTTTTTCAAAAAATACTTTAAAACATCGTTAATTTTTAACGCATCCTACTAATAGTGAGGTGAATCTAATAGTGAGGCGAATCTCACTGGTAAATCATATTTTGTAAAATCCATGGATTTTCGGTTAATAAGTGATGTTTAATATCACTGATATTCTCTTGTATTGTTTAGTTAACAAACACTGGTTCAATAATTGGTGGTACAAATATAGGACCCATATATAATACAATGAAAAGCTGACCAATGTTGACTATATGAAAATGATACTCGGCTTAAAGACCTCTTCTATCTTCCATGTAAGTAAAATTATGAAGTTTAAATTCAACATTATAAATAAAATAAAAAAAAGATTGGGCTGTAAAATTCTTAGTTTTATTAAAATCGGACACCACATGAGAATGAGACTTAAGGTGTATTAAAACAAATATTCTGAGTTTACCTATTGTTTTAAACAGGACATACATGAAAAGACTAATATTTTAGTATAGTTTGCATAAAGATAACTAATCTTTAATTGAGCTAAAATAAGAAAAATGTAAAATTTTTTAAGATGAAATTTTAAAAAAGTAAAATTTCACTAGCTGCGGAAGTTTCCAATCATTGTATAAGCATGAAAATAGATATATATATATATCTAGAGAGAGAGAGAGAGAGAGAGAGAGAGATACCAATTCATAGATGATGGAGCTGACGGTGATGGTCCAAAAGCGGCCAGCAAAGGAGTCAGCGATGAGAGCACCAAGGAGAGGCATGAAGTTGGCTGTTCCGGCGAAGTTGGTAAGAGTGTTTGAGGCCTTCACTAGTGGCAAATTAAGCTGCTGTGTCAGATACGTTATCATGTTCGCGTGAAACCCTGTGCTCGCGAATCTGTCGCACATTTCATTCGCTGCCACAACACACCACATATCACGTGCAATTTTTTCAATATTTGGTTACTCTATTATAGTATTTAATAATTTCATTTTTCTTTTCATGAATAGTTTTTCTCATTTTTTTCGTTCTAAATAATGATTTCTATTGTATTCCTAGAGGCAGATCGACTACAAAGGCATTTAAAAGGAGGAATTAAATAGATCCATTAATGGATCTTACTAAATCATAATTTAAGTAATTACTGATTGAAAGATAAATATTTATAAGTTATTCAAAGTCTTCACCTAATCATAGTAGCTACCTGTTTTTTTGGTCTGTTCATGAATAGTTAATTCTATATATAGTAGTTTTGCCCAAATGCAATAACTACACGCGAGTAATATTTAAAACAAAAAACAAAAAAAAAAAAACAAAAACAAAAAAAACGAAAAGAGAGAGATTTTTATTTACTATTTACTTATTGAATTTATTGTTTAACTTAGTATATTTTTATTTACTACTTTAGCAAATTTGCTATTCATTTCAGGATTTTTTTTTTTTTTAATAATAAGAAATCCAATTCTCACTAAACTCGTCAAAGAAAAAAGTAAAATAGCTTATACAATTTTTCATTTAATGACATATCTACCACGCCATACTCCATTTTGACCACTTTGCTAATCGCACATTTTCTTTCTTCCTTTAATACTCAACTAATTGTATGATTTGTGTACATGCAAAAAAAAAAACAAAAAAACAAAACAAAACAAAACAAAAAACAAAAAAACAAAAAAAAACCAAAACAAAACAAAACAAAAAATCAAAAAAAAAAAAAAAAAACAAAAGCAAAACAAAAAAAAAAAATATTCACATAAGAATGATGTAGTAATCATGTGACGATGACGTGATACGAGATAAACTGGGAGGAGACAATTTAAAGTAAAGTATAAATTTCAGAGCATATCAACAAGCGCCAAATGATGGCCACATAAGACTACTCCAACTGACTCCTTTAGCATGATGAGAAATATTAATTTTTAAAAGGAAAAAAAAAATAATGAGGGCCGGAAACTTATGAAGGGGGAAAAGTGAAAATTTCTCAACGTTTGGAAAAGATATACATACCCATTCAAGTTGTACTTCTAGGATACGAACAAACAAAAATTTCATATCCTAAAACTACTGCTTGAATGGGCTTGTATCCTATGATACCAAATTGTGTAATAAGGGCTTTTTTTTTTTTTTTTTTTAATAGATCTTCAAAAGTAAAAGTACTACTACTTCAAGCTGTCATGGACCAAAACAATTTAGATTAAGGACCGTTTGGTTTACCAGTTTGGTTTAAATTAAATTGTATTTTTTTCATCATGTTTTTTATTTTTTTCCCAAAAGTTTTTTGTCTTTTCTGAAAAAGTCAACAAAAATTATTATTCAAACTTAAAAATTTCAACTCAACTAAAACTAAACTTGTGCACCAAACAGGCCCTAATAAATTATTGCGATCCATGACAACCAGACAAGCCAATCGATTTAATTTATTTGCAAAAAAATAAAAATTCCTTGTCAGCCAACCCGATAAATTTAATCATACTCACTTGTTTGTTAATTTGTTATTATTTTTTTGTTAGAAGTTTGTTAATTCATTTATTATCTTGGTTGATTAGTTCAATAATTCTAGAGAATAAACGGGACCACTCTTGGAACTATTTGCATTTTCAATTCCATAGGCAAAAGCTATATCATTTGGGGTAGACCTGAAGTACAGTTGCAGATTTTAAGATGAGAAATTGATAACTATAATTGTCAATTAAGTAATGTAATTAGGATGAGAGAATATGAGTTTAATAATAGCAAATCATCTCCGGTTTTCCAAAACAAGTTCTCTTTTTCAGATATTAAAGCAGTATATATCTTATCGGTGTAAAAATTTAAAAACCATGACATTGAGAAAGAAAACCATCATCTAGGAACATTAGGTATATATTGTGAAGATTAGAGAGAAGAATAAGAAATTTGAGACCGCTAAAATATTGAACTTTCATCTAAAAAAGATTAATATGTTAAGAACAGTGATTCAATATCTTCACCAATCTTGTATCGGATGAATTGTGCCACTTGGTTGAATTTGTTGGGCGATGGTACTACGTGAAGATTAGAAGGAAGAAGAAGAAATTTGAGACTATTAAGAGATTGAGCTTACATATTAAAATATCAATCTGTTAAGTACAATAATCTAATATATATATATATTTATTATTGTTATTGTATTTTTTACGACATGAAACTTGACCTTTTTTTTTTTACCCGTATTATATATACATAATATACATACATATATATTTATTTATTTTCACTCAAACTAGAAAATAAAACTTAGAAGTAACCTAATGAAAATTGAAGAGCTGAAAGCAGAAACCCAGAAGAAAATGAAAAGAAAAATAGAATACCCAACAGTAGATAAAAGTAGAACTAAAATCGAAGAAATTTAGCTAGATATTATGCATACCTAAAATAAAGGGCATTGTTCTGATGCCTCCAAGCTTCTTCTCCTTGGTCATCTTCATCTCAGCGTTTGGCTGTTTATTACTCTCGTCATCTCCGGCAGCTGACGCAGCTATGTTGTTCTTGTTATCCCAGTACTCCATTCTCTGGCTTATCCTTTCAAAGACGAGATCCAATGTAATATATATAAATAGAGACGAGAATTATTTTCCTTTTCAAAGAGCCCCAACATTATTTTATACTATATTAAGGGCCTGTGGGGTCCACAGCCTTTAAAAGTTTGTTCTCACTCACATTAATTGAAAAGTTATAAATGCAATTTTTTTTTTTTTTTTTTGGGCTAAAAATGCATTTATAACTTGAAAAGTTAAATTTAATGAAAAGTTATAAATGCATTGGATGCAAGGAGATTCTACTGCTTGTATCTTATGTGTCCACATTAACCGTCTTATTTCTATCTCGATAAATATTCTCTTAATAGTGTTTTTTTTTAAATAGAAATTTCATTAAATTTAATAAAAAGATATAAAGATACAAAATATAATAAATAACTTTGCATTATATGAGATAAAATACTTTAATAAGAACAGCTCCATTAGTAAATTCTAATGATGCTCAAAGAGAAATATATATGTTTGAAGTCCAATAACGTGTACATACCTCAACACACTAAAATCGAGTATATGTAAGGCTTTTTTTTTTTTGATAAAATCCTGACAATCAATGGAATATCCCGATCAATCAAGACTCATAAGCACTAGGGCCACCGCTAATTCCACATAGAAGTAATTCTAACGGGACTAAAACAACTCCAAGAGTCAGAGCTGGCGAACGAACAATCAATGTGGAAGGTGGGGAGTCCACCTCCATTATTAGAATTAATAAATTGAAATACAATACCTAGATAAAAGACGGCGAAAACATCACTATTATTACACACAAAACTGCAAACTAAAAAATAAAAAAACCAATCACATAGAAAGCGTCCTTGCCAAATACAAGATCCAAGTCGAGAGAAACTGGGTTGCCAAAACTGATCTGCTGCAAGACTTCTCTATTTTGCTCATTCCCGCAATGTCGATCCTCTTCCAGTGGGCTTGTCTCTGTCAAAACTGTCACCATATGATTATCACATCCATCCCTAGGGCCGGGAAACCAGAGATAGTACAAAGATTGCCATTGGAATCTGGTCCCAAAAGAAGAGGATGATTGAAAAACCCTTACTCTAATATGTTAGAGAAAGAAGAGAAAATAGATAGAAGAGGAAAGTTTACAGGCGTCCAATTATGCAATTTTTGTTGTATAATTTAAATAAATTTCCTACTTCTCTTAATAGTATTTTGACAACTAATTCATTTATTTAAGAATTTTAGTTTAATATTTTTATGTGACTTAATTTTCAATTTAGATAATATGATATACCTCTATCAAGAGGACAACCAATAAGATAGGAAACTCTTGACGGCAAATCTCGATTTTTTATTTAATATGGAAAATAATAATAAGAATCAACATAACTTTTACTCGGCCATTTTTTAATTTAATTAACACCTATATTTTTTCTCGATATATTTCTATATGGAATGTGAACAAATAATTCTATATTTTGATTTATAAATTTGAGTTTAATTTTGTCAGACACATTACAACCAAATCGTATTAAAATATTTTATGATTTTAATGTAACTTGATAAAAATTTAATAATTGAAAATTAATTATGTATATTATGCAGTTTTCTTTTTCATTACAATATTGATAAGCATTCGTTTAGATTACCTACTATATTAGAGTGTTTATTTAATTTCATTTTTTAATAAATTTAAATATAAGATTTCAATTGTATATTAAACTGAAATATCAATGGAATCTCGCAAAATTTTGAGAGGAAAAAGACGATAGCATTGATGCTGACCCATCAAAGTTTGGACAAATTTAACTTTTGCTCTCTGAACTTCGATCTTTTGTAACATTACTTCCTAAACTTTGAAAACTTTTATAAATGCTCTCTAAACAATAAAATATTCTCATGTTTGCTAATTCTATCAGTTAAATGGATAGAATTGGCATTGAATTTTAATATTCTTATAACTTTGCCCTTCAAAAGTTTGAAAATCGATGTTTATATCCTTCAAAATATAAGTAGCGAGCAAGAATACCCCTTCAAACTCTAAACTGTCAGCAAAAATACCCCTTGTTTCATACTTTGACATTAATATAATAAAATGTTAATCTAAACTGAAATCTTTATAATTACAAAACAGCCTTTAAATTTTATAAAAATGCAATGGATTTAAATATAAAAGTTTTTTTAAGTTTTTTGGTAATGAATTCAATTTTAAAAAATAAAATTGATTTTTTATTTTTATAATTATTTTATTTTTAAAAAAAAGTTTAAAATTTTTTTAAGGTTATTTTTGTAATTATAAAGAGTTTAATTTAAATTAACTTTTTATTAGAGAAGTGTCAAAGTATGAAACAAGAAATATTTTTACCAACAGTTTAAAATTCAAGAGACATTTTTGCTAACTACTTAAAGTTTAAGGAGCAGGAACAATAGTTTTCGCGGGGATATAAGAATAAAGTTCAGAGAACAAAAATAAAATTTGTTCTTATTAAATTATAATTTAGTTATTGTCATGATAACAATTATATCCATTTAACTAATAAAATAATAAAATAATAATATTTTATAATTTATGAAGTATTTATATTAATTTTTATAATTTAATTAATAAAATTATAAGAATATTAAAATTCATGAAAATAAAATTTGTGCTAAAAGTTTTTCTAATTGTTTTGGCCATTTTAGGAGGTCAAGTATGGTCCTGATTCTGTGTCTTATCAGTGCTTGAAAACGTGGGCAAGAATTCTGACACATCTGTCATCAGTCAGCATAAGTACAGCAAATATAGCTGATCATACACGTCTCTGTTTTTCACCCCTTTTTTTTTTTTTTTTTTTTGCCTTTTTTTTTTTAAATTTAACTAATTGACGAATATATTAAGAATAAATAAATAAAATAAAAAATAAAAAAATAAAAAAAGGAAAAAAACTCAACATGACAGTGTCTGATAATTATGTGATGATAATTATACCATCACATTGACGATTATCATCACATGATAATTCAGGAAAATAGTCAAATAACTTTTAATAGTAAATTTGTGCTTTTAATACTAGTTATTGAATATGTTTTATTTTAAATTTATTAGTTCATATGTCGTGTGATTTCTGTTGATTTTTTTTTTTTTTGTTAAATGAATTTTGCAAGGGGTTTTTGATATGTAGAATCTCTAGCTCTGATAATTAGAGAAAAACCTAGTTTTGTCGATGCATACAATGATAATAGAGAGCGATTTGGGTATCAATTTAATAAAACACCCTAGGAATAGGCGAAGCAACAGGAGCCATTGTGATGTTTTAGAAATTTTTCCTAATGGCTATAATGAAAAATATATCAAATCAAGACACAGTTACATATCTCTTTATTAGTAAGAAATATATATATTATATAACATATTTTATAAGTACTGATTTATTTTTTATAAATTATTATTATTTTCCTAATTTTACCCTTTCTACTTGGTTTCACTTTCCTTTCCTCACTTTTCCCCTATCTCTCTTATACTCTTGGTTTGAAGATGTGTCTACTGGTGAAGGAGAAGGTGACGACTATGGGATCGCGACATCAACGGTGATGGGATTCACCTCTTTCGGCGTGACCATGATCTTGAGCAGACATTGACAGGATGCTGACCGGCCTCGCAATGTACAGGCCAATGCTATGAGCAACGGATTTGTGATGTGGTGCAACGAGAGTTGACCTTTTATGGTGAGTTGGGAACACCCAAGGCCAAATGAGTAAATTTTCTGGTTTTTATAAGGTCTTTTTACTATGTCGGATTTAGACCAAGAATTAGTGATTTTTGGGTGGAAACGGGCCAAAGAGCATAACTCATTGTTGTGCCACGACATACATCGCATTTTTTTTTTCCAGCCAAATTCCATCGTTTAGGCTTTCAAAATGACCTTCCCCCCCCCCCCCCCCCCTATTTTTAGTAACTTTCATTTTTGTAATAAATTGACCTAGTAATTTTAGATTTCAATTTCAATTCCGATTGCGTTTTCTTATTTCTTAAGTCTAGTAGTTTCTAGTTTCGTTTTCTGTTCAGAACTTTCCATCTTTGGGAAATTTTGCATCTTATTATTTTCTAATTAGGTTTCACATTTTTGTTTAGTTTTCTGTTTGTACTTTGTACTGTTAATATGGATGCCCTTCTGTGACGAAAACCAGCTTTTGACGATTAATGAAATTTTGAGTGTTCACTTTTTTCTTTACAATTTTTGGTATTATGTATGAATCAACGAATTTTGATGTCAACTTTCGATGTTCTATGTGAATCAACGGATCTTGAATCGGTTTTCGTGACATTATGTGCAAATCAACAAGTTGACTAAACTCTCTTTTTTATTTTATACATTTTACTATTCAAACGTACACTTTTGCTGCATGACTTTGCGAAGCCACTGTGGAAGGAAAAAAAAAATTAGAAAGGGCTATTTTTGGTTTTTATGTCATAACAAATTCAGATATAGCGAAAATTTATTTCCAATCTTGTAACTTATGCTATAACTATACAACATATCAAATATGTTATTTTGCTTATTCTCCCTGTTTGTATTAATTGGAGAAACTTAATTATAATTTGTTTTATAAAATCAATTATAAATTACAAGCACATAAATATATTTCAATTTCTAAATGAGCACAAACTTAATTTTTTACGTAAATTTGGGTTATAATTAGAATGTTTCAAAAACTTTAAAGGAAATAAAATCCAATATTTAAAATTGAGAGGTGGCATATATCTCCACTCACAAAAAAAATGAGTATTTATATATATATATATATATATATTATGGGGTTTCAAACTCTATATTTTAAATATAATGCAGTCGAACATTAAAATATAGATAAATTATATATCCAATCATAATATTAACTACAATGCCACTATTACTTTCAGTAGAAAACCTGTATGTCATTATTTCCTCAAACCTATTTAGTAATCGAAATTTAAAAATTACTAGTAAAAAAAAATATTTATGAGCTATCACGCATTTATGATTTTTGTTTAATGCAAATATTCATAAATGCATGACTCACTTTAATTCTTTTCTATATCGAGGCTGAGCAACGTACAGAGAATTAATTGTCTCTTATGCCATATGCGGACCATACTTCCAAGTCTCACAGCCCGTAGCAGAATTCTAAATTCAACATTTTAAAGTTTTGACATCCAGATTTATTTATTTTTTTTTTTGCCCTTTTTAAGTTTTTTAATTTTTTTTAATTTTTTTTAATCACCCTTTTTAAGTTATTGCCCACTGAACTTGAAAAGGTTATCTTGAGAAAACGACATGATTTGGATATTTACCTACTTTAACCTGTAATTATTAAAAATCAATTAAAAGGCAGATGAGAAAAGAATCTAGATTTAAATATTATACTTTAAACAAGAAAATAATCTAGTCTGCGCACTAAACTACAGGTAGAACTAGAAGGCCTAACTAGATTTTATCCAAATTAATTGAACCGCTGCTCATTTATCTAGAACACAGAGTGCTGTATATGCTAGATTAACACCTAAAATTACCCAAGTGGGGGGTCAAATTTTTTTTGTTCGCTAATTTTATAAAGTAAAGTCCGATAAAAGATACGGGAGCAGATCACCCCAATCCCATTAAATGTTTTTAAATTAAAGATATATATATATATATATATATATAGGAGCGTGATCTCATGAATTCTAAGAGAGTATTAGTTGGTCTATTTCTATTATTTAACTTACTCCAATTGTTTTGTCTTTTTTCTTCAAAAGTAAAGTTAGTTTTACTATTCACAACACAAACTATAACTTAAAAACTCTAACTTTAAAGTTTATAACTTTACTACTCAAAGTCCAATTAATCAGATGATTTTTTTAAAAAAAATTTGAGATGCACGAAGCAAGATTCCTATTATATATTTTTTTTCCGATCATACTTCAAGTTTTTACACTTTTAACTCCAATAAACCAAACGTATAATTTTAAAACTCAATTCAACTCAACTCCAATAGAAATTACTCCGATTCTGCAACTTAAATGGATCAACCAAACATCCCATAGATCGAGTCTTAAGCTGGGAGAAAATAAGAATTCAAATTAAAACCCCAAGAGTACAATTTAGCACTCAAATATTTGATTACTGACTCATTATAGTAATTTACCATTAAGTCACCACATTCGATAGTAAACATTCTTTATTTAAAGTTATACATCTAATCCATTGTGTCATTGTTTAGTAGGGCGTGTTTCTTGGGATAAATTGTACATAGAGATTTAAGTATATCATATATCTGCTTCATAATGCTCTTTGGACGAAGTTTTAAAGATTTAAGTAACTAGATGTTACCATAGTTTTACGTTTACATCAATTCAACAAGATAACAAGATTCATTTGCTCAATGAAGAAACTGCGCTATTGTATTCTATTAAAAAAAAAAAAAAAAAAACTTTTTGTACATATGCACCTTCAAAATTTTCACGATTGAGAAGTTACCACCTCCTCTAATTTCAACAAATTACCTCTGATATTTAAGAAAGGCTTGTAAAATGCTATTCTATAATTGTTAAATGTATTTTAACTAAAACACCCTCGTTTAGATTACTTGAGCTCATGTAGCAGAAAAGGCTAAAATTTTGAACGATGACATTTCATATCACATGTACGAATATGTTTCCTTCCTAATTTTTTTAAAAAAACTCTTTGATTTGAGGGGGTAATTTACCAGAATAAAAATTTAGAGGAAAACTTAGAGGAAAACAACAGTCCTTAATTCGTGACTCTACAGGCTTTGTCGTGGGTGCTTTCACCAGGAAGCTTGTAGGGGAGTTTTCTCCTTTTGCGGCGGAAGGCCTAGCTATTATAGAAGGCTTGAGGTTTGCAAAGGAGAGTAGATTAAAGGTGGATGTGATAGAAAGTGATTCAAGCAATGCAATGGATTCATCCTTGTTGGCTGCGGAAAGTCTAATATTCAATGACATTAGATGTCTTCTTAATGAAAATATTAAATTTTTCATTTTAGTTTTGTCTTTTTTTTTTTTTTTTCCTTAAAAGTCAATAAAAATTATAACGAGTTTTTAAAAAGTCTATCAACTCCAAGATAAAAATTTCAACTCCAACCGTAACACCAAACAGAGGCTAGATGTCTTCTTAACGAAGTAGGTGGTGGTGTTTGCTGTTATGTTGCTCGTCAAAGTAATATAGCAGCACATATACTTGCGCCCTTTGCTTTGTCAAATGTCTCAGATTTGTTTTGGTTGGAGGAAGTTCCTCATTCTAGTCGTTCCATTGTAAGTGCTGATATGGTCATTTCTGAGTAAATAAATCAATTTCCAATTTCAAAAAAAAAAAAAAAAAAAAAAAAAAAACAGTAGTTATTATTTCATGTAGTTTTGCATATCATTATTATTTTGATTAGCAATAAAATCATTACTTTTATATATCTTTTTTTTTTTTTAAGAACTAATTAAATAAATAATATACGGAGAGAATGATGACGTCGCCGCTTACGTGAACCAACTCAAGAAACAAAAACATGTGATCTGGCTACGAATCATTACAAAAAAAAAAAAAAAAAAAAAAAAAAAAAATAAATAAATAAATTAAAAAAAAAATAAAATAAAATCTCTTGCTAAAAAGAAAGTGTGAAAACTTCTTAGTCAAACATTTCTGAAAGTTTTGATAACCCCCACTCGTGAGTGTCCATACAAAACAAAAACTGGCCTCCATAATCCCAGTGTCCTTTCAATAAAATCGTATATGTCCTCCTATAAAATAAAGGCAACTGTAAACATGATCTTATAGATAGAATCCCCATCACTCTTGCCCGTCCAATTTATGCATAATTTTCTTCAAGTTCTTGTTTGTTTTGGCTTGCTCTCGTGAATTTAGATTCCGAATGTGGGGTTGTTCAAGAACGGACACTTTGCTTGGTCCTTGGCATTTTAGTTTGTTTGTCCTTGTGTTTTCATGTGGTTGACATCAAGAAGAGCCAAAAAAAAAAATAATAATAATAATAATAATAATAATAATTGATGGCTAAACCATTAATGTTCGTCACAAAATACATTGAACGACACATCGAATGTGGGGCCTTAGCTACTCATAACATGGAACAACGGTAGGGACACGAATGACAAAACACTATAATGCAGGAGCATATTTGAATTTTGAAATCGGTCTATCTGACCAGAACATTGAAGAAGGGTCTGAGCCTGTCCGTTAGGTGCGCCTACAAAATTCGTGAGGGATTAATCGAAGTAAAGGTTAGACGAATAATGCGGGATGGATTCTTGAGTTAGTGTGTGGTGTTTAAAGGAATTAATTGCGATTCCTCCATCAGTTACAATTTAAAAAAAAAAAAAACGGTTGCGTCACTCCTACGTCACATTGATTGAAAATGAATCCACAATATAAGCTTCAGTACAAATAGGGTCATACCTTTGATTTAGTAATATTGGTGTTGGAGTGATGCCCTAAATATACTTTTACAACATGTAATAAGACAAACAATACACTTTATGAAAGATCTAAACGTGATGCACTATCTCCGTCTGGAATTACGAAGATATGCCACTCTCTATTCTTATCCTACTCTCAAGTAAAATGAAATATTGGAAAGCAAAAAAAAGGGGGTGAAAGCTGATGTACTCGTCAACAATCATATAATATCACTTTCCATATAATTATTTTGACAAATCAATGCTTCACTTGCATTATCATATCAAAAAGCTGAAATGCTTATGGACATAACACCAATGGAAACTGTTCGTTACCCTATAATACCGTGCACTATTATGATGTGTCTTTAGAGGATTTAAACCCCCCCCTTTTTTTTTTTTGGCCAACAAAATTCAATTTAAAAAAAAATCATAAGAGAAAGCATTATTATGATGTTGTGCTTTTTTTGGATCACTTTGAGATACCGTTAAAATAAAATAAGATGACAAAAATCTTGATGCGTGCAATGAGAGTTGGCCTTATGGCGCGTTGGGATCATCCAGGCTAAATAAGTTAATTTTTTGATTTTCATAAGGTCTTTTGACAATGTCGGATTTGAACAAAGAATTAGTGTTTTTGGGTGGAAACGGGGGCTAAAGAGCAAAACGCGCCGCTCCGTCATGAAGTACGTTTCTTTTTTGCTTGTTGGTCAAATTTCATCGTTTAGGCTTTCAAAAAGGGCATTTTTTTCGTTCTTAGTAGTTTCCATTTTTGTAATAAATTGACCTATTAATTTCATATTTCAATTATGATTGTGGTTCTTTACTACCTGAGTCTAGTAGTTTCCATTTCTGGTTTCTATTCAGTACATTCTATTTTGGGAAAATTTTGTATCTTATTATTTTCTAATTAGGTTCGGTGTTTTTGTTTGGTTTCTCGTTTGTATTTTGTGCTATAAATATGGACGCCCTTCTATGATGAAAACCAACTTTCGATGATTAATAAATTTTGAGTATTCACGCTTTTCTTTCCAATTTTCCGTATTTTGTATGAATCAACGAATTTTGATGTCAATTTTTGATATTTTGTGTGGATCAATGAATGTTGAAGTGGTTTTTTTGACATTCTGTGCGAATCGACATGTTGACAAAATTATCCCTTTTGTTTTACTCCCGCTACATCACTTTGCAAAGCCACTGCAAACCACAAAGTCGCACTGTTTTGACGGAGAACAGTATCGTCCATGGGTGATCTCCAATCCTTGCTTTGTGATACTCCCACTGATGACGGCGGCAATCTCCAGAACGACAAGGAACATACTAGATGCAACGGTGAGGCTTCGTGATTAAAACTATGCTTTAACTATACAACAAATCAAATATATATTACTTTGCTCATTCTCCCTTTATGTATTAATTGGGGAAACTTAATTTATAATTTCTTCTATAAAAAAAAAATTATAAATTACGAGCACATAAACATATTTCAATTTCTAAATGAGCACAAACATAATTTTTTTTAAATGTAAAATTGGGATATAATAAGAATGTTTCAAAAACTTTAAAGGAAAGAAAATGCAATTTTTAAAAATAGTGCGGTGACACATATCTTCACTAATAATAGAATGACCTTGTCACTAGTTATTTGTATGTGTATTTATATATATCGTGGGGTTTCAAACTCTACATTATAAACCTAATGCAATTGAGCATTTAAATATAAATGAATTATACATGCCATCACCATATTAATTACAGTATTGCCACTATTAATTTTTGCAGAAAACCTATATGTTATTATTTTCTCAAACCTATTTAACAATAGAAAATTAAAAAAGAACTAGTAGGGAAAAAAAATTATGAGCTATCACGCATTTATGTTTTTTTTTTTTTTTTTTAAATGCTATTATATATTTGGTCTTACATAGATAGAGCACTTAGGTCATCTCCAACCCACGCCGAGAGAAAAAGTGGAAATCGCGTGGGTGGGGGTACTCCAACCATCCACCAAATATCACACCATCTTGGTGTGATTTGGCTTGCTGTGAACAGTAAAAAAGCATATTTGCGTTTTCACTGTTCACACCACGTCAAAACGTCAAATTTGGTGTGAGTTGTTAATTTTTTTCTATTTTTTTTAAAGGAATATATATAGAATATTCTTTTTTTTTTTTTTTTGGTTAGAAATATTGTAATAGATTGGAGATTAATTTACTATGTGATATAAAAATTACATCATTTCTATGTGAAAGTTATATCATTTTGATGTTTTGCATTGGAGATGCTCTTAGACTAGACTATCTGACGGACAAACCCACACGATATTCATAAATGCATTGACTCACTTTAATTCTTTTATGTTGAGGCTGAGCAACATACAGAGAATTAATTGTCTTTTATGCCATTGCCATATGCGGACCATGCTTCCAAGTCTCATAAATCCGTAGCAGAATTCTGAATTGTGGATTTTTTATTTTATTTTTTCCTTTTTAAGTAATTAATGTCGATTTTCCACTTAACTTGAAAAAGTTGTTTTCAGAAAGCGATATTATGATTTGGATATTTACCCACTTTAATCTGTAATCACTACAAATCGATCAAAAGGCAGATGGGAAAATTAAATATTATATTGCAAACGAGAAAATAATCTAGTCTACACACTAAACTACAGGTAGAACCAGAAGGCCTAACTAGATTTTATCCAAATTAGTTGAACCCCCTCCACATTTATCTAGAACATGGAGTGCTGTAAATTATGCTAGATTGACTCCTAAAACTACCCAAGTTGGAGGTAGTTTTCTTTGTTAACTAATTTTATAATGTAGTCCAGTAAAGGAGACGGGGAGCAAGTGATTCCAATTCTACTAAATGTGTTAAAAATAAAGATATGTACGAGCGTGACCTCATGAATTCTAAGAGGGTGTTTACTTGGTCCAGTCCTATTATTTAATTAACTCTAATTATCTTTTATATTTTATTCAAAAGTAAACTCGGTTTTGTTATTCGCAACTCAAATTCTAACTCAAAGACTCAAACTTTAAAAGTTATAACTTTGTTGCTCCAAGTCCTAATCAGATGATTTTTTTTTTTATAAAATTTATATTGTATAAATCTTTTAGATACACGAAACAAGATCTCTATTGATTTTTTCCCCTATCATACTTCAAGATTTTACACTTCTTAACTCCAATAAACTAAACGTAAAATTTAATAACTCAACTCCACTCCAATTTAAATAACTTTGATTCTCCAACTCAAATGGACCAACCAAACACCCCATAAATAGTGTATTAAGCTGGGAAGATCCAAGAGGACTATATAGCACTCGATCATTTAATTACTGACTCATTACAATAATTTACAATTAGGACACCGTACTTGGCAGTAAACATTCTTCATTATACATCTAATCCCTGGTGTCTTTGTTTAGTATGGCGTGTTTCTTGTGATAAATTATACATGTAGAGATTTAAGTATAGTATATATATGCTTCATAATGATCTTTGGACGAAGTCTTATAGATTTAAGTAAAACTACATGTTACCATAGTTTTAGGTTTGCATCAATTGTACAAGATAACAAGATTCATTTGCTCACTGAAGAAACTGCGCTATTGTATTTTACTATAAAAATTGGGAAAAAAAAGGAGTACATATGCACCTTGAAATTTTCACGATTGATAAGTTACCATTTAACCACTAAATTTTAATAAATTACCTTTAATATTTGTAAAATACTATTCTATAATTGTTAAAAGTACTTGAACAGATTTATTTTACTTGAGCTCATGTAGAAGAGGAGACTATGTTTTGAATGATGACACATTATGTCACATGTGTGAATATGTTTCCTTCCTAAGTTTAAACAACACTCCTTGATTTTGAGGGGTAATTTACCAGAATAAAAATTTAGAGGAAAATTAAACTTACCGATTTAAATAAAGTTTAAGTAACAAAGTCGCCAAAAATCTTAACCGAAAAAAAAAAAATAAAAATAAATCTTACGTTGATGCTTCAGCAAGTAAGGTAGCATATCAGTTTCTATGTGAATAATTAATTGATCTGCAGCTAGCAAGTAATGATTATTTCATGTAGTTATGCATATAGATTATTATTGTGATTCGCAATAAAATTACTATTATTATCTTTTTTTTTTAATAAGATAAATAAATTGTGGTAATGTAACAAATGTCACTATTTCAAAATCTCTTGACAATTTTGATATTGTTTTTGGACACTTTATTTCTTTACCACCCAAGAGTACTTATTAAAGGTCATAAAAATATTGATCAAAGGTTAACATAATATGTTTTACCCAAATTACTCATATTAATTAAAAAAAAAATCTACGGGACACCAAATTACTTTTATTGTAAAAATTTTACAAGAATATTTCGTGTTTTCAATATGGATAGCTGGACGTCTCTAGCATGAGCTGCCAACGCTGGTAATCGGAATATTCTAGTAGAATATTTTGAGTATTCTACAAAAATATTTTCTATTTTCAACATGGATTGTCGGATGTCTCCGGCTCCGATCGCCGGCGCCGGTCATCGGAATATTTTAGTAGAATATTTGGTTATTCTACTAGAATATTTTCTGTTTGCAACAGGGAAGGTCGGACACCTCAAGCTCCAGCTGCTGGGACTGATCATCAGAATATTCTTGTAGAAAATTGTGGGTATTCTACTAGAATACTTTGAATATTCTACTAATTTTTTTTTTAATTTTCAACATAGATGGTTGAACGTCTCCAACTCTGGTACCCGGTGCCGATTGCCGAAATATTCTAGTAGAATATTTAGAGTATTCAACAAGAATATTTTTGTTTTTAACATAGATGACCAGATGTCTTCAGCTTTAGTTGCTGGCACTGGTAGCTGGAATATTCTACTAGAATATTTTGGATACTCTACTAAAATATTTTGGATATTTTACCAAAATTTTTTTTTTTCAACATGAACGGCTGAACGTTTCCGACTCCGGCCGTCTGTACGGTTGTTAGAATATTTTAGTAGAATATCTAATATAATTTTTTTTTGGTCACTGAAATATTTTGGTAGAATTTTACCGTCAAATTCTAGTAGAATTTTTAACTCTGATAATTGGCATCGGTCACCAAAAAAAATACGTTAGAATATTTTATTAGAATCCAAAAAGTATTTTTCAGATTCTGCTAAAATATTATTTGAATTCTGTTAGAACTTTTTTTTTTTTAATCTACATTTCATTACTTTTAAAAGAAAAAAAAAATTGCAAGACTTTTCCTCAATAATTCAAATACCAAAAAAGAAAGAAAGCCAACTAAAAAACTACTTTTCAGCAACAGTTTCTCAATGCCACACGTACAATTCCAAAGCCAACAAAGAACCAATCTTAAGTAACTACTTTCTCACCTGCATCAAACCCAAAGAACTGGAATTAAAATAAATCAGATACTTGGCAAAGCAAAATGATTAAAAAAAATTCTACGAAAATATAGGAAACAATGAAACTCTACGAAGCAATAAATATGAAACTAATTGCATAACGAACCTCATCATAACCAGTAAGCCACACTCGAGGAGTTTGATAATATTTATCATTCCTACAAAAAGAACAGGACAAAAGAAAAATATTAGGGCTATTGTTTTTGTAGACTATTTCATATTTCAAACCAACAAATTAAAAGGAATTGTTCTAATATTTTTGACAAAATGTAACTAAAAAAGAATTCAACAACAAAATAACTTCAATTAGAATTTAACTCTGTTTGTTCAAGTGAATAGGCTTCTACAAATCATGGATAAGAATTCAAAACTTCAGAACTATTTAAGAAATCAACCACAAAAATTGTTATGTGATGCTGACATCATATATAAGTTCGGGTGTGTAAAATATAGTCATCGTCTGGTTCCTGAGCAACAAGATAAGTAGACAACATAGACAATGTTGTTTAATGGTTGTCATTCATACAACAAATAAACAATGCCTGCATTATATTTGGTGGTGTTAAATTCAACAAAAATAAATCTTTCAG
The DNA here is from genome assembly GCA_009761775.1 of Ficus carica. Taxonomy (NCBI): domain Eukaryota; kingdom Viridiplantae; phylum Streptophyta; class Magnoliopsida; order Rosales; family Moraceae; genus Ficus; species Ficus carica. The sequence continues at coordinate 49,368 of VYVB01000675.1, read as the reverse complement.
AAGCTTTATTATTCTATTGTTCAACTTCATCTTACAGATAGCATTGTAGTTTTTCATTTTGGGAGATAGATCCATGGTTCTCGTTGCGAGTTCTTTCGCGACTCGGTGCCACATCATCAACACTGGCGGAGAACAGAGAGAGCGTGGAATAACTCAACCTCGCCAGAGGATTTCATAAGATAGATGGAAATCGAGCCATGATCTCAAGGCAACAGTGGACAATCTGGCCCAAACAATCGCGAAATCCGGTGCACGAACTACGGTGAGATTTGACAGCGGCAGTGGATGACTTGGCTAAGAAGATAGCATTCATTCTCCAGTGCGCCAACTCCGGCCCAATCTATGACTGTAGCTGCTGCAAGCTTTGCCGTTCTTCGCCACCTTCGTCGAGCTCCGACCACCGAAGATCTCATCGCGAGCTATTCGCAACTCCGGCGCCTCATCGTCAATCTCCATCGGCACCATGTGGCTTAAAGTGAATGGTACTAGGTGGTTTAAAGTGCGTGGCACTATGTGATTTAAATGGGGCACTATGTAGTTTAAAATGCGGAGCACTAGGTAGTTTAAAGTGCAATGCACTAAGTAGTTTAAAGTGTGTGGCACTAAGTGGTATGAAGTTCGTGACTCCAGGTAGTTTAATGTGCGAGGCACTATGTGATTTAAAGTGCGTGGCATTAGGAAGTTTGAAGTGCGTTGCACTAGATAGTTTAAATTGCATCGCACTATATTTTTTAAAGTGAGTGGCACTAGGTATTTTAAAGAGCGGGGCACCAGGTAGTTTATAGTGCAGGGCACTAGATAGTTTAAACTGCCTGACACCATGTAGTTTAAAGTGCGTGACACTTGGTAGTTTAAAGTGCGAGACATTATGTGGTTTAAATGGCACTATGTAGTTTAAAGTGTGGGGCACTAGGTTGTTTAAGTACGTGGCATTGTGTAGTTTAAAATGCGGGGCACTTGGTACTTTGAAGCGCATGGCATTAGGTGGTTTAAAGTGCGGGGCACTAGGTGGCTGTTCACTAATTTCCAACAAGTGTACAAGTTCAAGTTTTACTAGTTAAGTAGTGAGAAAAGATTGTCGTACCCACGGAGATTATTATCAGATTTCTACTAAGTAACATAATTGAATAATCTTAATTTTATTTAGAATAATCAAATCAAAAGACAGCAAAATTAAAATGAAAATTAAAGTTAAAAAGAAAATCAAATAACTTTTGGCGAGACAATTAATAGGAAAAGCTTCTAGAAGTTCGATTTCACCTAGCCATCAACTATATCTTTTGATTGTCAATTTATTACCAATTATTTCTCTTAGTTCATAAGCCAAGAACCCTAATGTGTTCAACTCTCTCTTTCAAGTGCCGAGTTAAAATATTTCTAATAACCGATTTCATTATACCTATTAAAACCAATTATTAAAAATCCATTACGTTCAAGTTCTTTCAATGACTTCAAAAGAATTATAGGCCTCCTAAACTCTATAAAATCCTAGATTATATTATCCAATATTCACGTCTAATTTGTCTAGATTATAATCCACGTCTAGATTATATTATCCAATATCCATGTCTAAAATCCCCTTTCTCGAGTGCCGGATTCTAAATACTAAAACAATTAATTTGTGGCCAGTAAACTAAAAGCACTAAGAACAGGATAATATAAATAAAATAATGGAAAACTTCATAGAATAAATTAGACAATAAAAGTCATAGTATCAAGTAAAGGTTACATCATTCCTCTAGAATAAGAAAATTAATTCATGATGGAATAAAATAAAATCCTAATCATCTTAAACATGAACAAGAAAGAGAAGAAAGAACTAGGATAGAAATTAATGATAAACGACTCGGCCTCCCGACTTTGCCGTTGTCTTCTCCTTCGTTCCAAGCTTTCTCTCTATCTTTTTCTCCACTCAAAATCACACTACTATAAAATGTGGATTCCACGACGGAGCTTCCACGACCATTTTTAAAAAACGGTCGTGGAAAGTACGCCAAAAACACTGTGCGAAACTGGGTTTCCGAAAACAAACTTGGAAGCTTCCACAACTGTTTTTAAAAAATGGTCGTGGGTAGTACGCTAAAAGCACGGTGCGAAACTAGGTTTTCAAAAACGATCGTAGAAGCTTCGGCTTCCACATCCGTTTTTACAAACGGTCTTGGAAGTTTCAGATTCCATAACCATTTTCACAAACACTGTAGCTGCAGTAACCAAAATCAGATTAGAACGCTTCAAAAATAGTCACTCCACCACAGTTGAACATCGCCACCACCATCTACCATCCATCTCTCTCTCTTGTAAGTGATCACTAACTTCTTTTTGTTGTTTTTCTCTGTATTCAGACTTACGATTTTCAGTTTTGTATATTTTAGTTCTATTTTTGGGGATCGCTTTGAGTTAATTGTGCAATGGGTGTTAATTTAAGTGATCAAATTTTTTTTCCCCAGTATTTAGACTTATGATTTTAGGTTTTGTATTTTTAGTTTTGTTTTTGGGATTTTTGAGTGAATTGTGCAACGGGTGTTAAATTTGATATGCATTTTGAAATTTACTTTGACTTCTAAAACTTTGATATTTTGATTTAGGAGTTGCAAATCATGGATAGGAAATGGATGCGGTTTGATAAATTGTCTAAAATATATGAAGATGGTTTCAAGAATTTTTTTCATTTGCCAATGCTCACATACAAGATGATAAGATTCTCCGTCCTTGTGAAATTTGTGGAAATCATAGATCTCATTACATTGATGATGTTAGAGGGCATTTGCGTGCATACGAGATTATTTGTTCTTACCAAACATGGTATTTACATGATGAAGATTTTTTCAATATTAAATATACATCGATGAGTACAGGTAAAGAGCCTATTAATGAGGAATACGTTAGTGATAATATTTTCAATATGATAAATAACTTAGAAGAACACTTGGTGCACCGTCCGGAGTTATTTAGGCAATGATTAATGATGCCGAGACGCCCTTGTATGTCGGGTGTACAAAATATACAAAATTAGGTGCATTGGATAAATTATGGAACATGAAAGGGTCGGGAGGGCGGATGAATTCTAGTTTCACGACTCTTTTAGAATTTCTAAAAGATGTTCTACCGGATGATAACAAAGTGCCGCCTAGTATGTACGAAGTGAAGAAAACATTAAGCACTTTGGGAATGGAATATGAAAAGATACATACTTGTCCAAATGATTGCGTCATTTACCCGAAAGAATATGAAGATTTAGATGAATGCCCGGTTTGTAACAAGTCAAGATGAAAGAAGGGCAAGATGCCATCGAATGGTAGCAAAAAAGTGCCAGTGAATGTGTTATGGTACATTCCACCGGCTCCACATTTGCGTCGTTTATTCCATAATGTCGAGCATCTTAAGAATGACTTAACACCATGATAAATGTGTTGACGATGGTAAGCTTAAGGATCCAGCCGATGCACCACAATGGAAGACCTTTGATGACAATCATCCAGATTTAAGTGCAGAACCAAGGAATTTACGTCTTGGTTTGTCGACAGACAAAATGAACCCATATAGTAATATGAGTAGCAGGCATAGTACTTGGGCAGTCATACTTGTCAACTACAATCTCCCTCTAGAATTGTGCATGAAGCGGAAGTTCTTGATGCTGACTTTATTGATCTCAGATCCTTAACAACTGGGGAATGACATTGACGTGTACTTGGCACCATTAATAGGTGACCTAAAAAGCTTGTGGGAAAATGAGTTAGAAGTTAGAGATTCTTATCATCAAGACAACATTCAATCTTCGTGCAATGTTGATTTAGTCAATTAATGACTTTCCCACATTTGGCAAACTATCCGATTATCCGGTGAATAGTTCTATAGATTGTCCCATGTGTATGAAGGAAACATCTTCCATTTGATTGAAAAATGATAAGAAAACCGTTTACCTTACTCATAGGAGATTCTTGCCAAAAAATCATCGATACCATAAACAAACGTAGGCTTTTGATGGTAATACCAAAAAAAGAACTGATCCTTGATTTTGACTAGCGAAGATGTATTTGAGATGGTTAAATATGTGAAAGTAGTTTTGGGAAAGAGAAAATGGAAGGATCCAGTGGTCGATGGACCTTGGAAGAAGAATTCAATCTTCTAAGAACTTTCATATTGGAAGACATTTCACGTTCATCATTGCTTAGATGTTATGCATATTGAGGAAAATGTCTGTGAATCGATAGTGGGCACAATGCTTGACATTCTGAATAAAACTAAAGATAGTGTAAAGGCACGGTTGGATCTTAAAGAGATGAATATTAGACCTAATTTGTCACCCGAGAAAAAAAGTGAACGGCACTTACTTACCTTTGGCAAAGTACACATTATAGAGACAAGAAAAGAGAAAGCTTTGTGAGTGGCTTGCTTCCGTGAAAGTGCCAAGTGGGTATTTTTTCAACTTTAAAAGGTTGGTGTCAATGAAGGATTTGAGGCTTGTTTGAATGAAAACACATGATTATCATTTCTTGATGCACCAATTATTACCTTTTGCATTGCGGGGAGTTTTAACGAAAGATGTGAGATATTTAATTACCAAGTTATGCTCATTTTCCAATTCAATATGCTCCAAGGTAATTGAACCTCTTATGCTAGATTCGCTACAATCGGAATTGGTGATGACATTATGCATGCTTGATAAGTATTTCCCACCATCCTTTTTTGATATAATGATCCATCTAATGGTGCACTTAGTTCGGGAAGTTAAGCTACGTGGATTGGTGCATTTAAGGTGGATGTATTATTTCAAAAGATACATGAAGGTTTTGAAGGGTTATGTGAAGAACCAAAATAGGTTGGAGGGATGCATAGTGGAAAACTACATAGCAGAGGAATCGGTTGAATTTTGCTCTCAGTATTTTTCCAACGAGGAACCAATAGGGTTGCCAAAGAGTTGGCTATTACTATCCGTCGGCGTTCCTTCATCGGTAAATCAAGATGAATGGGAGCAAGCTTGCTTTTATGTTTTGCACACTGCTAAGGAAGTGGAGCCTTACATTGAGGTTCATGTGAAGTAATTAAGAGATGCGAATCCAATAAAAGGAAGAAGTGAGAAGTGGTTTCAAGATGAGCATAACCGGACATTTTGGGAATGGATAAGAATACATGTGCATATGAAGGTTGACGTTTCGCAAAACTGATTGAAGCTAGCAAGATGACCGTTATCGATAGTCACAAGATATATACATCGTATTTTGTCAATGGCTACCCTTTCTACACTCGCAAAACAGATGAGATGATCTAAAATAGTGGTGTGACCCTTCGTGCCGAGTCTATGCATATTTCCTTCGCAAAGAACAAGAATCCGGTGTACAATTCCATGAACTACTTTGGGTTCATTGAAGATATTTGGGAACTTGATTATTGCGGCTTGCGGAAAGCACTCTTTAAGTGCAAGTGGGCCAAAAATAATTATGTTAAGATTGATAGTGATGGTGTAACAATGGTGGACTTTAGGCGATCGGGATACAAAAATAATCCTTTCATTATGGCGTCGCAAGCGGTCCAAGTATTTTATACAACGGATCCCGACAATTTAGAGTTATCCTTAGTTGTGCCGATGAAGCCAAGAATAATCCGTGATGGCCAAGAAAATGTTGAAGATTGCACCGACATTCCATCTTTCACAAAAGGATTGCCACTGGTGGAGGAGATTGATGATTTCGATGATGATGTTTCACACTTGCTTTGTTTAGATGTCGAGTGGACACATGTTGAGAAACCAACAAAAAAAAAATTTAGATTAAAAAAAAACCGTCGTCTAAGATTGACTTTCCACGACCGTTTTTCAAAAAAAAGGGTCGTGGTAAAACCAACATTAGATGACAGTTTCTTAATAAAACGGTCGTGGTATGTTTTTTTTTATAGTTTTTAATTTTTTAATTTTCTGAATTTCCGGTTTAGAGCTTAAATTAAAAAAAAAAACCCTAATTCCCTCCCGAAACCCATTCTCTCTCGCGCCTCTTTCACTCTCGCCTCCAATCTCTCCCTCTAAAAGCATCTCATCAGCCGTGACTCCTCCCTCCATTCTCTCTCGCACCTCTCCCTCTTTACCTTGCCTCCAATCTCTGCCGCGACTCCTCCCTCCATTCTCTCTCGTGCCCCTCCCTCTCTCTCTCGCCTCCAATCTCCGTCGCATACCCTGCTACCACGCCACACGCACCCACACTCATGGAATTGGTAATTCTCTCTCTCTCTCTCTTGCACCGTACATATTATGGAAGTTCATTTGGTTGATTGTGTTTGTGATTTTGGGTAATTTTTTTCCGGAAAAAAAAGTTTTGATAACTTGATTATGTTTTTGCATATTACATGTTCGACAAAATGCCCGTTTGTATGATTGCGTGTTTTTTAAATAATTATGTTAAGATTTGATTTAAATTGATTTAAAATGTCACAAGTATGATTTTGTATGATTTTTACGTGTTTGGGTGAGGATTTGTTTTATATTGATTTAAAATGTTTGGGTGAGGATTTGGTTTAGATTGTTTTTTTGGAAAAAAAAGTGTTGATTTTGTGATTTATGTTTTTGCATATTACATGTTCGACAAAACAACCATTTGTATGATTGTGTGTTTTTTATGTAATTATATTAAGATTTGGTTTAGATTGAATTAAAATGTCACAAGTATAATTTTGTGTGATTTTTATGTGTTTGGGTGACTTATTGTAGAATGATTTATTGTATGATTTTGTATTTTTTACGTGTTTAGGTGAGGAATTCTTTTAGATTGATTTAAAATGTCACAAGATGAGGATGATGTGTCAATGACTTCTCAAGTTGGAAAACCACGATGAACAAATACACCCAGATTCAATCTCGACGAAGATGGTAAACAAAAAGCGACTCTTATGAGACAAGTCCATATTGTTAGGAAAAGAGGAGAAAGAATTCAAGTTTCATTCAACCCTAAAGGGTAACCGATAGGGAAGGAGGGGGATGAACTACAGAGTTGGATTTGAGTGCTTGCTCGAGAGCATATTCCCATATGGATAGCTGACTTTAGAAATGCCGATTTAGCACCAAGGACAAAAGAGTGTTGGTGGAAGTCGTAACTTCTTTCACTATGGAACTTTCGTTTAAAAAACCAACTTTGAAATCATACGCAGAATCTGTCAAAAATTTTAGATATGATCTTTACCAGGCTTTTGTCAAGAATCATATTGACAAAAAAAGTGTGGACTCGGCCACCCAAAGTGGTGAAAAATTACCCCTCTATAAGTCAGGATGATTGGGAGAGATTCATTACATATCCATTCGCCGGAATTCAAAAAACTATCAGAATAAGGATGTGAGTTAAGAAAGATAAGCAAATATGGATCAACGGAAGGCTGAGATGGACATAGGAAACCTGATCAAAAACTCGTATGTGAATAACTTGGTTTGGTTTTTTCACATTATATAAATTAATTATTTTACCTTTATGTTTACTAACGGTAATTAATAAACTAAAGTTTGAGGCGATGGGAGAATTGCAAGCGATACATACTTTGTGGCTGGACATGCGCGTCAAACCTAGTGGAGAGTACAAGAATCTATCGTTTAGGATTGTTGGCAATACGATAGTAAGTACACGAATCCATGCGATGTAATATTCCTATTTATACAACGTTATTTACGAGTTCATGACATGTTCTCTAATTCTTACAGGGGGATTATAGTAAACAGTAGACACAAGGGCGTTTCGAATCTGTTGGGACTAATGACATATTGACCAAGTCATTAGGCAATGACAAACATACGAGACGGACCCGTGGTCAGTCTAAGTTCATCAGGTAGTCTCATTACTTCAACATTATGCTGCTGCAAAGTTTCAAGGATAGTACTGAAGTATCAATAGTGAAACGCCAACTTGCTGAGTTGGAAAAAACCATAAAGGAACTTTGTGCAAATCATGGTATTAACTGAGAGACTATGGCTAAGGAGAATACCGTACCGACTGTGGATCAACACAATAGCTTCAAGACTAGTTGCACCCTTAATGAAAAAGAACCCGAGATGTCGAATCAGCAACCCACACCGAACGCAAGTAATGAATGCTTGAGCTCTTAAAATGTTGGCTATTATAGTCATTTTTGTCCAAAACTTATAAATTTCTAATGGAATGAGTCATGTGTAATGCATGTGATCTAATTTAAGACGGTATTTTAGTAATCTAACAAAAAATTTAATTTAATAAAAATTAAAAAATAAAACTCATAAAATATAGAATTTCTTTTCTCTCTCTCTCATCTCTCTCTTCATTTCCTCCCCTCGGTTCTTATTCCACAATCAGATTCAACTTTTGAATCTTTGTGAGTTGCTTTTTAAATCTAAGCAGAAAAATTCAGATCGAAAAAAAGAAGAAAGCCTTTATAAAGCTTTCATTTTTTTACCTTTTGCTGTGGAAGAGGTTGCGAAAGCCTTAACTTAAAAATAAATAAATAAAATAAAATCATCAAACCCATCGCCATCGCCACCACTTTTCATGCTGACCTTTTACTATTATTCACCATCATTTGCAATCTCCAGTTTTGTACTGTGATTCCTATACCCAAAAAGCGCAAAAATTACATTTAAAAAGAAAAACAAAAAAACAAAACAAAACATGTTGAGGATAGACAATGAGTCTATATGTGAACTGTGAAGTAAGCAGGAGAGCATGTTTGGAGTTTTGAGTCTGTGCACTAGTTTCGTTGGTTCTGAAATTGGGAAAATTGGGTAATCCTTTTCCTTTTTCTTTTTTGTTTTCTTTTTTATTTATTGCTTAAGATTCAATCGGTTTTTGGTCTTTTAATTGAAAAAATCATTACGTGAGATGATTCCGTTAGAAACTTAACGGTTTTGGATGGAAATGACTATCATGATTGATATTTTAAGAGTTTAGGGTCTCTTTGGTTAAAAAAAAAAAAATTTAATAGTTACTAAACCGTCACCTTTTAAAGAGTTCATGGACTATTTGAGCTAATTACTTAAAAAAAAATAAAAATAAAAATAAAAACAACAACAACTAACTAAGAAGCATTTTTATATTTTTTTTTTCTTCAAAAAACTAATATTCAAAAGAAGAGTGATGCTAGCAAGGGTGAAAATAAAATATTTGAGATGAGAGCAAGAGAAAATTCTAAAAATAATATGTGTATATAGATAAGTATTATGTTCAAGTCATTTATTAAGTAATTTAAATCTAAATTAGATATTTTTCATCATTTTAATTCAAAATAATTTATTTTAGAAATGTTTAATTTTAACTCATAATCTCTTTGTCTAGAGTTTATTTTTCTTTCTTTCTTTTTATTTTATTTTTATTTTTCTGTTTCCTTTTCCTTTTTTTTTTCTCTTCTTTCTTCCGCAGGTGTAGCCAATCCTGTAGCTCCTCCCCTGCGCGTGTGATGCTAGCCCAGACCTTCCAAGCCCGCGAGAATTTCGGGCCGTGTTCTCAGCCAAGCCCGAAAAGTTTCGGGCCATGTTCTGAGCCAAGCCCGTACAAATCTGGTGCCAGCTCCAGTCCATGCCATCCATTTCCTCCAGCTTGTTTACCGCGAGTCTCAACTCGATTTACCAGCTTGACAGCATGATTTTTAGGCCGAAAAGCTCTCTTTAGATGCTGGACATTGAGGCTTATAAAAGCAAGGCTGTGCAGCAAGCATGAGACGTTTTTTCTCACCAATTTTTGGCTGAGTTTGGAGTGTAATTTTCTTCTCTTTGCATTTTCATCTCATGTTTTCTTCTTAGAATTTTGTGAGGTGAATTGTAAGCTAGGTTAGACATTCTGGTGAGCCTAGTGATGATCTCATGTGTGAAATAATCCAATTTGAGTTTGATTTTGTTTTGGTTTGTAAAGATTATTTAGTTTAGTGGATTGAATTTCTTCTTCTCATTTTTCTATTGAAAATATTTTGTTCCAATATTTTATATAAATTCAGTCATGTTTTATTTATGTAATATTGTCACATTCTATTTTAATAAAGATTTATTTTATGAGTTGTCTTTTACTGCAATTTACTAGAAATAATATTTTGTCGGTTTTGGATAACTTATAATGATAAATCCGATTGGTTTCAACATAGAGATTTAAGCCACCGAAATACTTTTGTTATTTTTGTTGATATTTAATTTCATATTTTCCGGTTGTTCGTTTGGGATGTGAAGCGTACAATTGAGTCATAAATTGAAGATTAAATTCAAATTGAAAAACGAAGCATATGAAGGGTTCACGACGCCTTGCCTAATTTATTATCGAATTTTCCTCTACCTAAATTTTATCTTTTTCATATTTTGTTTATTCTTTCTATAGCAAAAATCCTCCAAAAATATCTTCACCTTTTATGTTATTTCCTTGCCTTTTTAACGTTTAATTCTACTAATATTATTTGTTTTTGTTGTCGCCTCCCTGTAGATATGATTGCCCGATCTATACTACAATCGACTGCTTTGCAAGTGCATCTTTGGGCGTTAATCATATATATATATATATATATATATATAGAGGAGTTCACAAACACCATAGTACTTAATTCATCTTATACTATATCACAATAGAGCACACGTACTGACAAGCTGTAACACCCCACCTATGCAGGGCTGTTACCATGCTTCTTTACTTAAATACTTATCCTTGTAAAAGTGCTGAATTTTTTTTTTTAAAACTTAAATTCAAAACCTTATACTTATGTATATACGTACAAATATATACCATAGTTCAAACCTTTGCAACATATCTTGCAACTCATACTAATTAATAGATATTGATATCCTCAAACCAACATCATATAATACAATAACTTTTCAAAACGCGTGGCAGTGTCCAACCCAAATTTCACAGTCCGCAGTACCATCCTCACAGTCTTGTATCATACATTGCTGACAGGCTGCTTACTTACAGCATAAACGTAAGTCATGAGCTTTCGCTCAGCAAGTACAACTTATCATCCGCAAAACAATTTTGATAAAGAAATGCATGAACCATTTATGCTTTCTTATCACATCAGTTATGCTTCATTATGTTAGTATATTTTTGGGCCCCCTTACATAACATGAGTGTACGTATTGTGGCGCGCAGCCATGGAGTGGTTGGGGCGGCCTGTCCAATCCAACTCAAACCATGGACCAAACCCGCCCTCGTGGCAGGTCGGTACGACACGAGGCAACTTGCTTGCCATCATACTTGAAAACTTTTCTTTAACTTGTTCTTGAAAGCATTTACTTAAAAACATAGTTTTCTTCTTGAAAACAATTCATTGAAAATAGTTTTCTTCTCGAAAACAGTTTCTTACTTGAAACTGGATTTTCATTCTTACCAAGTAATTTATCACTGGTGAGCATGTTTCATGATGCTACAATCATATGCACATCAACATGTATGCATGAGCTTGAAAACATACAAGTAGTAAAAACATTTTCCGTCTATGCTGTAGGCGGAGTTGTACTTACCTTGTATATTATGTCCTATGCTGTGTTGCTCCAAGTCAGGTTGCAACAACAGGCTATCTTCTGTTATTACAAAGGACACAGGGTAAGGATTCTATAACCATAATCATAAAATGTTGGTAACCTAACCAACATCCATACATAACCTTAGTGATATGTCCCCTACACATCTCTTGATAACTTACTTGGTTACTACAAGTAACCTTAGGGTTTATGGCCTGTCATACCTAGGTCATAACTTGTTAGGTTACTTAGAGTAACCCTGGGTACTAATCCCAAGCATACATGAATATTGTTGGGTTGCTATTCCTAACCTTGGGCCTAAGCCCTATTACTTTCAATCCCTATCCCATTAGGTTACTATAGGTAACCATGGGTTCTGGGTCCAATCTAATAACTTGGGTATCCTTCCTGATTACCGTCGGTTATCATTTTGTTACCAAATTATTAAGACAATTTGTGGTCCCTTACTCTTATTTTTCTTTATCTTGGAAAAACTTAGTATTACTTGTCCATTTCTCTTTACAAAAATCCTTGTTCAACTTTATCCTTTTTACCAAAAATTGTAACTTCTTTGAGTAGGGCTTGTAAAATTTGTTAAGTGTTGGAAACTGCCTTTGGAACAGTTTCCTATAGCCAATTTATCAGTGTATGTGCAGGAATGTCCTTTTTCCTGCGTTGTTTTAGAAAATCCTGTGCAGGAATTTCTTGTTTCCTGTATAGTTTTTGAAATCCAATTTTTTTTTTTTAAAAAAATCTGTGTTGAATCCGAAAAAGTTTTCTCCACAAAAGTTTTAGATCTTGAAAAACCCTATAACTTTTGTGTTTTACTCAAAGCACAGTTCGATATTTAACCTACTCATTTTCCTTGTTGAACCTGCCTGGTTGTGCACAGGGGTCTGGGCAATCCAGGCTCGGGTTTTGATAAAAACAGAGGTCTTTGGAGCCTTATTTTTGAAAACTGTCCATGCTGCCCCCTAGGAATTTCCCTTCTCTATAACTTTCATGTTTTAAGTTTTTCCAAATTCGGCTTCTATAGGCCTTAAAACCATCTTTCCAGAAAACTGTCCAGTTTTACCTGAAAACTGATAGTTTTGCATGTAGTCTATTTTACGTGAAATTTACGCGCACACTACCTCAAACGGTCACAACCGTGAGCCTACAACAATCATGCAGCACTTTCTAACATAAAATCTCATCATCATAAACCCATGCATTCACATGCAATCCCTTGGGTATTCTTGCACCAAGCTAGGGTTTGTAAATGGGGTTTGCACAATCATACATCAAACTAGCTAACAACTTAACTCATTCAACAACATGCATAGCCTACAACTTCTTAGGCATATTGGGGACATATAACTAACATCATATAATATTCATGCAAAACCCTAAAATCATGCATCCATCATCACATAATCATGCATAATAGCATAAATTGAAACCACCTAACACCTAATCAAGCACAATCTTAAAAACCTAAATTAGGGCATAAGGAAATAAATTGAGCTTATGCTCTTACAATTCAACTTTGGAAATACACTTAAATTTCCAATTAAAGCTCAAATTGAAAAGCTTAGGGAACCAAAGGGAATTACCTTAATCCACACAAAGGTTGGTGCTAAGTTTTGATCCAAACTTTTTCCCCTTTGCTTTCTATCAAAACCGGTTTTCCCTAGCTTGGGGTTCTCCCAAAATTTTCGGCCACCACTAGCTTGGTGATTCTCCAAACTCAACCACCACCTAACTTTCTCTCTCTTTTTTTTTTTTCCACTAAGGTTCGGATTTTAAAGGGAGAGAGTGAGAAGAGATTTTGACATGGTTTTGGTATGTTTTCTCATTTTTGTGAACAAAATGACCCCCCCCCCCATCACCTATTTATAGGTGAAAAATAATTTCTTTTTTGAATTATTTTTATTTCTAAAATTGCATATTAGGGTTTAGAAACAAAATATTTGCCCAAGTACCCCTTGAGGTGGCCGGCCAACAAGGAGCCATTTTGCATGCAATAAATGCATATTCATCCTCTTAATTTTTAATTCAAAAATCTCTTATTTATCATGAATGAGGTGTCACCCACTAAGGCCATGTTTGGCACTTTCCTTAATATGCAGTCTATTTTCTTCATAACTTAAATAGTGCTAATACTGTTTTCAACTAACAACAGTATAATTGTACTGGACTACAGTCCAGAATTTATCTGCATTTAACTGGATTGCGTGTGAGTTTTTGTTAGGACTTGAAACCACTTAGCCCTTATTGCTCCAAATATTGTGTTTGATTTTTCTAAGGTGGTCTCATAACTTATTCTTACATTTTCATCTGTGATGACGGTTTTTCACATTATAATTTCCATACTGTTATAATACTGCTGTACCGTCCTGGTCAAACTTTGGTCAACCTAAAGTCAACCTTCGATCAACTGAAAATCATAAACTTCTATCTTGCCCTTCTTTCTCAAAAGGCCTTATACTTAGCTAAGCAAACTGTTATTGAGTCATATGAGACTATAAGAACTCAATTATAGTCTAATAAGATCAAATTAAACATTTGACATAAACCTTCATGTTCCTTAATAAGAAAATCATGAATCAGCAAAAAGGGCGGCTATTACACAAGCTCTGCATAGAGAGGTCATTTAAAACATCCCTAGCACACCACAAATCATGTACTAAGCTTGAGATATATTTTAAATCTTGTTAATTAGTTATCACTACAAGAATAATAGGTTTTTATAAGATCTAGTAATAGCGTTTTTCCAATTGTGTTGCGTGCTTGAAAGGCAAAAAAGGTGCGGGCGCCCCACGTTCAATATTTAGCAGGAAAGGGCAGGCCCTATATTAAAGGAAAATTTTCTAAAAAGCTAAAAAAGAGGGAAAAATAAAAATAAAAAAAGATAACCGCTAGCCTACGATCCCGGCCTCTATATTCTAATAATCCACTTTTCTTTTTTTTTTTTTTTTTTAGATGAACCCACTTTTCGGTTCTATTGCTTGCTTGTTTCCATCTGAAACCTGAAGCATTCAACAACCCAACACAACCCAAGAATCATCTTCCTCATGCTAGGTTGCAATCAACAACGTCATGTAAGTAAACCTGCAAGTTTTTTCCCATCTTTTTTTTTTTTTTTTTTGATTCAGCAGTTGGTTGTTGTTTTCTGGGCAATTTTCTTTTTTGATTTCTCATCCTTTTCTTTTTAATTTATAGAACGACACACACTCTCAAAAATGGCAGAAAAGGCAATATGAATGGTTGGGTTTCTTGTAATCCTCTATTGGTTTTCTCCCTTTTTCTAAGTGTGCCGTCTCAGGCCTAAATAAAAGAATCTCTCCAATTTTTTCTAACAGGTTATCTGCTTTGGTATGTTTCTTAAGGATCTGTTTTCTTGTCTATTTCCATTTCACTTTGATTCCGAAATTTTTTTATTCTATTTTTCTTTGCTACGCAGTCAGATTCTGAATGTGATTTTGGCTAATGGTTTTCGTGACCACATTTTACCCGTTGTTGGTGACAGATCCTGAGGAAGGTTGTGTTTAATTAGTATTATTATTATTTTTTTTTTATTATCTTGCTTGACTCTTTCACATAAGTAAATGAGTTTTTATTTTTATTTTTTCTCTTGATGAAAAACAATCTGACCTTGCTGTGACTTTTTTTTTTTTTTTTTTTTTGGGTTAAATTGGTGTTTGGTTTATTATCTGTTTGGAAAAAGTTTTCACCTTTCAACCAAAAACTCATTTCCTACGTGTTTGGTTTCCCCAAGTTATGCATTACTGGTTTAGTGATCTCATGATTCTGAGGCTTTTTTTTTCCTCCCCTTTGTTTGTGCTTACAGAGGTTAAATATCTCACAGATTAGGCATTTATACCAAACACAAGAAAAAATTCCCCCTTAACAGATGGATTACATTCATTTTCCTTCCTATTAATTTCTTTCTTTCTTTCCTTTCTGGATTTGGGCAGATTTAGATTAATTTTTCAACTATGATTTACTTTTAGTTTTTTAGGAGCAAGAGAGATCTTTGGCTAATTGGTTTGTTTTGTTTTGGATCTCAAACCATGTAGTGATTTCATAAAGTTAAGATCGGAGAGGGGAGGTGGAGGAGCAGAGAGATGGAAACTTTTAGGACTCATCAGTCCGTTTTGGCTATGGAAAAGATTGTTCCTAAAGATAAGGAATGTATATTATTGATGCCAAAAATCTTCGACTCAACACTCGATATGATTGTCTGACGTGGTCGGTCTTGCACAATCACTTTACGTCTAATTACCTGCAAAAGGGAAGCATCTCGAAGTAATGGAGACACCGATGGGGTATCTGTCACGAACACTCCGATGCTTAAGTCAATAGTGGTACTGGTGAGCAAGTAGAGAGGCAGAGTTTTTGTAATACCCGGAAATTTTGATGACTCTGGATTTCCTTTGAACAAGGAAAACCTAAGTCTGGGTCATGATCGGAAGAGAATGATAATATAAGTTTGAGTTCTCGGTTAATTAGCTACGAGACTCAACGATAGATTACTTAGCCAAGTATAAGGCGTTTTGAGGAAAACGGCATGACAAAATTTCATGATTTCATGTTGGTCAAAGTTTGACCAAGAAAGTCAAAGTTGACTAAAAAGTCAAAGGGTTGACCAAGAACAGTCAAAGGTATGACTGTACAGTAATAGGATAAGCAGTATGAGAAATATCTGTGTTGATATAAAAAAATAGAATGCATTTTAAAGGAAAAGCCAAACAAGGCCTTATGATGATGTCACCCTATTTTGGAATTATGACATCATTTTGGAGAAAGAAAAATTGGTGAAAAGAAATAAAAATTGTTGCCACCTTGCACAATGATGGCCGGCCATGTGGAGGACTAAAGTGCAAAAATTTTGCCTTTTAGGGGTAAAAGTGTAATTTTTGGAAAATAGTGATGTAAGCAAGTGATGTCATTAAGATGATGTCATCATGATGAGGTAAGCAAGGAAACTTGGCCTCCAAGGAGTGAACAAGGGCCGGCCACCTAAGAGGGATCAATTTGCAAAGATTTTGTCTTTAGGGGCAAAAATATAATTTTTGAAAATATGATGATGTAAGCATGAGGTAAGCACATGATGTCATCATGGTGAGGTAAGCAAAACTTGGGCACCAAGTCATGCAATGGCCGGCCAACACTTGTAGGGGTCAAAGTGCAAATATTTTTGCTTCAAGGACCAAAGTGCAATTTTGGAAAAAGTAATTAAATCCTAGTTCAAGGACTTTTTAGCAATTTTGAAAAGTTCAAAATCCCTATAAATAGCAGCAAGGGGGGCGGATTTTGAAGGAGAAAAATAGCAAAATCTAGCCAAACTCTTGCAAAATTTTTCCTCACCCTTTCTTGACCAAAACCGAACCTGGGGGGGGGGGGAGAGAAAAAAATGGGTGGTCGGATTTCTTGGGTGGCCAGATTTGGGGGTGATGGCCGGACCTTGAGAGGGCTCAATTTAATTGGCCAAAAAAAAAAAAAATTTTGGAACCCCATTTGGAGGGGAGGCCGGTTGTGTGGAGCCAAGAAGAAAGTTTGATCCAAGCTTGCAAACCTACGGAAAGGTTAAGGTAAAACCTCTAACCTCTAAGTTTTTCATTTAAGTTTGGAACAAGATATTTATGTGGTTGTTTTTCATGAGGAATGGCCGAAAATTTGAAACCCCAATGGATGGGAGAATCGGCTGCAATGGCAGCCAAGGGGGAGTGAGGAAAAAGTTGGAATCCAAGCTTGAGAACCAACATCCAAGCTCTAGAGGTAAACCTTGGCCCTAACTTTTTTAATTTGAGCTTAAATTTGGAAAATTTAAGTGTATTTCCATATTTGGGATGTAAGAGCATAAGCTCACTTATTTATGCCATGCAATAAGTTTTGTGCTTGATTAGGGTGCTAAGGTCTCAATTATGATTATGGTGCATGGTTTGGTAATTATGCTTGCATGATTTTTAGGGTTTCATGCATGCACATAAGGTGTTTGATATATGTCTCCAACATGCCTAAGAAGTTATAGGTCATGCATGTTTATGTTTGAGCTAGATTAGAAGCTTGATTGATGATTGGTGATACAAATCAAATGTTTTGCAAACCCTAGTTTGGTGCAAGAACACCCAAGGGTTTTGCCTTGCATAAAGATGTTTGAATGAGGTATGGATGTATGTTTTACGTTAGAAAGCGCTGCATGTGTGATCTTAGGCTCCCGCGGTGGCTGGTTGAGTTAGATTACGCGATTAGGACGTAAAACGAACTTAAAACCGAAAACTGCCAGTTCGGGTAAAACTGGTCAGTTTTCTGGAAAGCTGGATTTGAGGCCCTTAGTGGCCGAATTTGATAAAAGTTAAAACATGAAAGTTGTTCAGAAGGGTTTTTCCTAGTGGGCAACTAGGACAGTTTTCAAAAATAAGGCTCCAAAGGCCATCTTTTTTACGAAAACCCGAGACTAAGAATTCCTGGGCGAGTCAGACTTGTGCTCACGGCCTGGGGACTTCAACTCAGAATATGAACATGTTAAAGTCCGAATTAAATTTTTCGTAAATACAAAAGTTTTAGGATTTTTCGAGAGCTAGAACTTTCATGAAGACAACTTTTTCAAAATCAGAATGGATTTTTAAACTGACATGGATTTCTAAAAACTGTGCCGGAAACAGGAAATTCCTGCACAGGATTTTCTAAAACAATACAAGAAAACTATATTTTTGCACCAACACCAATGTTTTGACTGTAGGAACTGTTCCAAAGGCAGTTTTCAACAGTTAATAATTTTTACAAACCTTGCTCAAAGAATTACAATTTTTCAAGGGTTTTTATAAGAAATGAACAAAGAGAACCAAGTTTTTCCAAAGCAAAGAGAAAAACAAGTTTTTGAACTCTAAGTTATCTTTCTTTCGGTAACAAGACAATGATGGACGGTAACCGGGAAGGATACCCGAGTTACTGGACGGGGTCCAAAGCCCAAGGTTGACTTAGGATAATTGGACTAAGTTTGACTACCTCAAGGGTTACTCAAGGTAACCCAACAAGGTATTAAGATTAGGTTTGGATCTAAAACCCAAAAGGATTATAAATTAAAGATGACCAGGCATAGGCCAAGGTTAGGATGATACCTAACCCTATTCACGTATGATGGGGGTTAATACCCAAGGTTACCTTAAGTAACCAAGTAAGTCATCATAAGTTATAGGGGGGACATATAACTAAGACTATGAATGGGTATTGGTTAGGTCACCAACATCTTAAGGATATAATTATGAAGCCTTATACTATGTCCTTTGACATAACAGGAGATAGCCTGTTGTTGTGCCTCAGCTTGGAGTCACACGAAAACGAAATAGGACACAGCTAACCAGGTAAGTACAACTCCGCCTACAACATAGGCCCTTTGTTGTTACTTGCCTAATATGTTGTATGTTATGGCATGTGATGGTATGTTATGGTGTGTAATGTTATGGTATGTTATGACATGTGATGTTATGGTATGATACGTTATGGTATGCATGGTATGTCATGGTATATTATGAATGAGGTTATGTTATGTTATATGTTTTAATATTGTGACATCATGAAGCATGATCACTAATAATGAATCACATGGTAAGAACAAGACAAGTAAGATGTTGTGTTGTACCGACTTGCCACGAGGGTGGGTTTAGATGGTATGGTTCATGGTTTGAGTTGGATTGGACTGGCTACCTTAACTACTCCATGTTAAACTCTGTGTTTCATGGTTTGAGTTAGAACGGACTGCCGCCTTCAACCATTCCTTGGCTATGTACCACGGTACGAGCACACATGATAAGTAAAGGAATAGAACCAAGTTAGATTATGAAACCATAATTGGTTCATAAGAGATCATAATTGGTTCATGCATGATGACATGTTTTGTGTCGCGGATGTGATAGTTGTATTTGCTGAGCGAAAGCTCACGTCTTACGTCTATGCTGTAGGTAAGCAACCTGCCAGCAATCTCTGATGCAATACTGTGGAAGGCTGGTGCTGCGGACTGTGAAATGTGGGATGGACACCGCCACAAGTTTTGAAAAATATACTCTATAAAATATGTTGTAATGAAAAAGGGTTTTCATGATGTTTTAAGGATGAATGACAAAGTTTATGTATGTATGGCAAGCAAGTTGCCTCATGTGGTACCGATTCGCATTAAGTCGGGTTTGGTCTACAATTTGATTATGATGGCTTTCCAGAAGGGTTTGAAAGTTCGGTACTTGAGTAAGTACCTATAAGTAAGTATAAGTTTGAGCATGAAGTTCAAGTTGGAAGTTTTAAAGTTTTAAAAGAAAAAAAAAAATAAAATTTCTTCCAAATTTTCCGCAAGTTTAAGTTAAGTATGTAAGTAAGGTGACGACCCGGCGTGGGAAGTCGGGGCGTGACAGTTTTGGCAAGGAAAAATTGTCCATACCTGAATAAGTGGGCAAACCCATTATTTATAGACGTTCTCCATGGGCTCGGGTGTTCGGGTGACCCTGTCGGGTTGAACTCCGAGTGTCCCCGACAGGTAGACATGCTTCAGGTTCACAGGCATCATACGTCTAATAGGCTGGCGTCACGTGTCCTTATGGTCTGGTGACGGGGGACACGAATGTAGGCTAGTACTGATATAGGCGGCGAACACCGTGTCAGTCTGGTACGGCGGCGTAGGCCGGCACCGGGCGCTTGGGCAGAAGCAAGGACAGGCCCAGTGGTAGGTAGTGTGTCAGGTGCCAGGTGGCGTTGGGCGGCGGGCGTGGTATGCTATGCCATGGTACTATTGTTAGCCAGTGCAGGGTGACATAGCACGGATAGTAAGGGGCCACGAGCACTGGCATAGTACAGTTGTGGTTCGGGAAGTATTGCCCGAAGCGGTGTCGCGGGCCCCAGAGGAGCTGTACACCGGAGGTGGTGGTCGTTCAATCCGGTTCCCGGGGAAGGATTCTTAATAGGTTTGATCTAGTCTGGTCGGTTTTGCACGGCCATAGGCCCTTCCCCACTGGCCTTGAAAATGAGTCTACACGTTCTCGCGCAACTTGTTCTCCGTGAAACGGTGGGTTTCTACCGTCAGATAAATTGCACCATCAACAGGAGCCCCTCGAGCATTCCAAGGCTGATCTTGTCGGGGTGCTTATGGATGTGTCTTGGCCTACTTGGGTGATCGCATGCCGTCTCGAGGTTCCGGACATATCTTGTCGGGGTAGTGTTCACCAGCCCAGGTTGGCTCTGGTTTGGTCTGGTCGTGGGCGCGCTTCATAAGAAATCTCTGACACGTGTTAGCTGTTGCCACATGTCACGCCATGATTGACGGGTAGTCAAACCAACATTTCATAATTTACACCTGCATTTCCACCCTAAATCCACTGCTATAATTGTGATTGGGGTTTTCGGCTTTTCTCACCATTTGCAAAATGCTGCCGAGAACTACCAACAACATCTGAGAAGTTTTGATCAAATTCACGTCCGACAAGTTCAAGAAGATCCGAGAAGGTACATCTTTGTCCTTTTTCCAGTCCACTTTCAATATGAGCGACCAATATACAGACTCCGAGAACGATAATCTTTCCGGGGAGGTCGACATCACGAGTACTTCGAGTACAGACTCCTCGGACACTACCGATCGAACCGGGGATAAGGTAGAGCAAGGGACCAGGACACCAGACTACTTGTTGGATATCTTTGACATACCTACCTCGAGTAGTCTAGTTGTACCGACAAGCCAGGCGCGAGAGGGTGCTGGTCGGCTGAGGTAGATTTTACAGGTGGGGCCGACCACCCGACAGAATCCATATTTTCTGGATGAGTTGAATGGTGCGGCCTCGACGCAACTGACCCCGGTTGTCGATCTGGCAGCAGGTGAGGACACTGCGTCTGCTAGAATGGCCAGGTAGGCGAGCACGTCCGGCCGAGATGAGACCTCTCGAGAGGGGTTTGAAAGCTTAGAAAGCACGACACCTCTTGGGGTACCAGTCCAATCCCGCAAGTGTGGTCGCAGTCGTCTAGTACGGATCAATGATCTCTTGGTCTTCCGGATATCTTATATGGAGATGGTTGACCGTGTGGGAGGTCGCCCTATGTACACAGTGGATTACTTAACCACGGCGGTCACTCCTTAAAACCTGGAGTCCTTACGGGAAGATTTCAGATCCCCAGTGACATTACGCTGGTCGTGCCGGGTCTGAACGATCTACCTTCTCGATTGCCCCCCGGCCACGTGACCCTCTCCGTCGAGTACTTACGAGCAGGCTTACGCTTGCCATTCCACCCTTTCCTCAGACGGGCGCTCCGGAGACTGAACGTTGCCCCCATACAACTCAACGTGAATTGCTTCTGTGCGGAGCTGCCGTTCAGAGCGTTCCAAAACCTGTACTAGATGAAGATAGCCCCTTCATTGACCGGGTCCTATTACTTCCAAGGTTACCAAGGAACCTTCATTGCCGGCTGCCTAACTCTGACAAGAACTACAAGCACTTGTGGTTTTATGCATCGGGGCGTTGGTTATCAGGTCTGTTGGACTACAACCAGGTGGCGCCCTGGGAGCGCGTCTCCGTTACTTTTAGAAGGGGCTATTTGTGGACTCGGGAACCACACATGGAGTCCCTCAACCTGTGGAGGATTAGGAAGCTCCAGCAGAAGGCGGACCCCGAACGAAACTAGAATCAGCTACTCTCAAACGAGAGCCTGGCCAAATATAATTGGTTCAGTTCGTCTTCCACATCCGATTACCCCCATGACCGGTCGAGCCCGGGGCGGCCCGAGGAGGTGACGGTTGCAGCGCCTATTCCTGATTCGGTCGTCCATTATCGCGCCTGGACAGTAGTCAGGGCATATATTGCGAGCACATCGATTGTCGGATCCAAGGTTCCGCAGGGAGTGCCGACTGCCTCGATCTCTGGTCTGCAGTCTGGCAGTTCCTCCCCCGGGACTTGGGGCCCAAGGATTGCCGACAAGGATGTGGAAAAGGTGATTAGGCGGCTCTACCCTTCACAGGGCCTTCGGATCGAAGGTTGTAAATTTACTTAGCTTTTGGGCAAGATGTTATGACTGGGCACTAACCAGTTTCATTTGATTGCAGAACCGACCATGGCTAACCAGGGGCAACGAGGGAGCAAGAGGCCAAATGACCAGGTGAGGGCCGCTCGGCTGCAGTAGAAGTTTGCCAAGGCGGGTGATGGTAGTAAGAGCCGTCTTGGGGTCCGGTTCCTGTTCAGTTGAGCCGGGTTCATTCCAACCCTCCCTAGCCTTGGTAGCTCGCCCGCGAGAAGAGCAGTTGTCGCCCGTCAAACTAGTTGCCCGAGTCAGGTGGGAAGACTCGAGGTCCCAAGAAACCTCCAGCCTCAGTCACCGGAGCCGAGCCTTTTAGGAAGAAGTCCTCGACATAGAAGGTGATTGTAACGAAGTTTGACGACCACCTATCCTCAGAAGTCGCAGTCCTTCCGGCTTTCGGAACACATTCAAGCCAGTGAGGACATGATCAACAGGCTGGTTGAGGTATGCTGTTTTTTTTTTTTTTGGACCAGCTTCAAACTTCGTTTAGGTGGTCTGCCTCGCTTTTTCTGGCAACACAGTGGCCCGGAACCACTCCAACAGCATGGATGAGAAGGCGGTCTCATTGGTCGCAGAGGTCAAGAGATGGCGAGATGCTGAGAAGGTGGCCTCTGAGAAGGCGAAGAAGGCCGAAGAAAGGTCTTCCAAGGCAGACGAGGCCAGGAAGAAGGCTAAAGAACAGGCGACAAGGGCAGAGGAGGCCAGGAAAAAAGCCAAAAGTGAGTTTTCCTCTGCTCGGTTTGAACACTCCTAGTACCTCGTAAGACGCTTCCCGCGGCCCTTGACCAGGCCCGAGAACAGGAGGTTGTCGACTACCAGGCCTTCGAGCAGTTTGAAGCCCAACTCCTCGCTGAATACAAGGAGGGGATGAGGGACATGAAGACCAGTTTCACCTTGGCTAACCCCATGTTGATGGGGTTAGACTGGTCCTTTATGCCTGAGATCTCCGGGGAGACGGTTGCCGAAGGTGAGGAGGCGGTAGTCAGGGAAGGCGAAAAAGGTGAGGTAGTCAAAAGCACTCGATTAGCTGATGATTTAGTGGTGATCGAGCAGCCGGAGCCTCCTACTGACCAACCGACAGCCGATCAGGGTGACCTAGACGAGCAGTAACGCTGCCTTTGTACTCTTTTTGATTGATTTTTTTTTCTTTCCTTCTTTTTCTTTTTCTTTTTTTTTTTGGGTCGGGGGTGCCCGGATTGTAACCCCTTCCTTTTAACATTAGAATATTTCAGCATCCTACCCTATTTCTCCTCCGTGGTCAGGGAACCTCTGGAGTGTTGGGTCTGCCTGAGCAGAATATGTTGATTTTCCTCATTCGAAATGTTACAGAAGTGGATAGAATTGATCTGAAGAAATCTTTATTTTATTGAATTGATTTGTACATGGCTTTTCAACAATAGGAGGACTACTGATAGAAGCGTTTGAAATGGTCAGCGTTCCATGGGTGCCCGAGAACTATCCCGTCCTGGTCAACGAGTCGATACATGCCTGGTGTGACGCCCCGACTTCCCAAGCCGGGTCGACACCATACGTACTTGTACTTAACTTGAAAATTTGAGACTAATTTTTTTTTTAAACATAATTATATATTGATTATTTTGTAGAGAAAAACTTGTCATGTATACATACCAAACTGAAAATACCTTCTCGTGTCTTCAAACTTCATACATATAACAAAACATAATTTACTTTTAAAATACTAACATATTTTCTGAAAATTGGATGCGGAAAATTATGCGTAGTGGTATCCCACACCACCCTTCACCCGCCGCATCGTCCGCATAGCCCACCACTTAAGCTGCAGGCTTCTTACCTACAGTATGAAATATAAGAGTGAGCTTTCGCCGAGCAAGTTTAAACATAATCTCACAACATATTTCAAACATCTTAAAAACTTGCCAATCATCACGTAACTTATGCATGAACCATTTATGATTGATTGAATGTCTTATGTTTTATTATAGACTCAATCTTGAACTTATTATCTTTAACATGTGGGCCCATAGTGTACGTAATAAAAGCGCGCAGCCTCCAGACAAAGCTAGGATTTGCAAGACCCTAACAGTTCTGGGAATTAAATTGAACCCTTCACGATCACGGAAGGTAAATATCATAACTGAAACATGTAGCCTCCACGATCACGGGAGGTTGGTACGACACCTTACTTGTCTCATCTTACCATGTGGTTTAACATTAGTGAACATGCCTCATGATGTCACTATGTCATATCATACTCAACATTTGCCATAACATGGCCTTCTTGAAAACATGGCATTTTTGAAACCATGGCATTTTTGAAAACATGACATTTCTGAAACCATGGCATTTTTTTTTGAAAACATGGCATAACATGTCATAACATAACTTAGCATGTATACTTGAAAATATAGTATACTTAAAAATAGTCTTTACTATTTTCATACTGTAGGTGAGGTTCGATACTTGCCTGATATGCTATGTTCCGGGTTTTGTTGCTTCCACTCAGATCACAACTGCAGGTTACTTCCTGCTATTAAAAAGAACATAGGATAAGGATCCTATAAAATGTTGGTAACCTTTCCAACATTCTAGTTAAATGTCCCCCACACATGCCTTGATCATTTATTAGGTTACTAATCGTAACCCTAGAGTTTGTGGTTAACCAAACTTGATCCATTATTTGTTAGGTTACTTGAGGTAACCTTGGGTATTAAACCTATGTATATATGAATAGTATCAGGTTACTATTCCTATTATCGGGCCTAAGCTTTAGTAACATGGGCATCCTTCCCGGTTACTATCCGTCAACCTCTTGTTACTATACTTTGGCTTTTAAAATCCAAATATGTAAAATTTGACAACAATCTTTTGTTTAACTTAAAAATTCGTAGTTTTCAAAGTGTGACTTTATAAAAATCATTAAAGGCTGAAAACTGCCTTTAGAACAGTTTTCACCGTCAAAACAGTGGTGTTGGTGCAAAAATACAGTTTTTCTGCATGTTTTTAGAAAATCCTGTGCAGGAATTTTCTTGCTCTATGCACAGTTTTTATAGTTCAGGTTGTATTTAAAAATCCAGATTGAATTTGAAAAACTTGTCTTCACAAAAGTTCTTGCTCTTCAAATTTTCTAAAACTTTTGTGTTTTAAGAAAAACCCAGTTCTGCTTGGATTCTTTTCAGTTTTAATTTGAAACTTACTGGACGTGTAGACTAGGTCTGGGCAGATCAGCCTCGGATTTTCGTAAAAACGGAGGCCATTGGAGCCTCATTTTGCAAATCGTCCAAGATGCCCCTAGAAAAAACTGTTCCAAGAAACTTTCATGTTTTAAGTTTTTCCAAATTCGGCCTCTAAAGGCCTCAAAATAGGCTTGCCGTAAAACTGGTCAGGATCCACCCGAACCTGGCAGTTTTTCGGTTTAGAGTTCGTTTTACGTCCTAGACGTGGAATCTAGCTCAACCAGCCACCGCGGGAGCTCTAATACACACATGCAGTGGTTTTCTAGCGTATATTTTCTTTAATCACAATTTCTAACATCACCATGCAAACCTAATTGATATTGGATCAACTAAGTTGCATGATTTCGGTTGCACAAAACCTAACAAGCATACTAATTAAATTCTAGCAACCTAGCACAAAATTATCATTCACCAACTCTAGGGCAGATTGGGGACATATAATAAACTAGTGTTTAGCATGAAAATTAAGAAAATTAAGCAAGCATGCACATAAAAATCAAACCACCCCTAATTCTAGATCAAGCACAACCCTAGATTCCTAACTTTGGGCACAAATTAAATTGAGCTTATGCTCT
This sequence comes from Ficus carica, assembly GCA_009761775.1. Lineage (NCBI taxonomy): Eukaryota > Viridiplantae > Streptophyta > Magnoliopsida > Rosales > Moraceae > Ficus > Ficus carica. The sequence goes on along the minus strand of VYVB01000675.1, from coordinate 23,110 downwards.
TACAATTTCAACTTGAAATACATGTAAATTTCAAATTGAATGCTTAATTGAAAGAGATTAAGGTCTAGAATGGTTTACCTTGATTTATTGAAGAAATTGAGGCTAGGGTTTGGTCACAAAAATTTTCCTCCTAGGACACCACCCAAGGCCGGTTTTGTTGCACCAATTGGCACCAAAATTGACTAATTCTTGGTGGCTGCTTGAACCTAAACTAAGCACTCTTAAATCCAAATTTTCTCACTCACTCACCTTCCCTTGGCAGCCGGCTGTTGGCCCCAAAATTGGGCACAAAAACTGCCAAAATTTTTGCTTGAACTTGCTAGGGGAAACCGAAGACTACAAACATCAAAACCCCTAAGTTTCTCAATTTTTTTTCTTCACTCAATCACCTACTTGAGATTGCAGATTTTTGGAGAGGGAAAATGGGCAGAATTTGGCTGCTTTTTCTGAATTTCTTGGACCAAAAACCGACCCCCCTTGTGGCCTATTTATAGGTGAGATTTTGGACCTTTTTGCAAATATTTTTGGTTCAACTTTTGCTCATAAATCCTTGGAGTAAAACTAATCCTATTTTGACCCCTAAAAATTAAAAAATTACACAATGGGAGGGTGAGGTGGCCGGCCATATGCTTGGTGAACAAGCAAAAATTTCTTTCCAAGCTTAAAAAATAAATTATGATGTAATAAATAAAAGGTGAGGTGATGTCATGCCTTAGACCTTGTTTGGCTCTTTTCTTCAATAATCAATCCATTTTTAAGCTTCACAGATATTTCCAATACTGTGTTTACTAATACACAGTATAATTTAGTACGGTTATACTGAACTGCAGTCCAAAATTTATCTGTGTATAGTTGGACTGTATAAAAAATATTTTCTTTTTATTTAAAGCCCTTTGGCTCTTAATATCCTATTTTAGGTGCTTGATTTTTCTATGGTGGTTTTAAATCTTAATTATACTATCTTGTCTGTAAAGACGGTTTTCACAGTATTTTTCCCATACTGCTTATCATATCACAGTACCGTCTTACTCTGGTCAACATTTGACTTATTCTGGTCAAACTTTGACTTTTTGATCAAACTTTGACCATCATGAATTCATAAAATTTCGTCATGCCTCTTTCCTTAAAAGGCCTATTATGGAGTCTCGTAATTAATTTACCGAAAACTCAACCCTATACTGATAAAATTATGAATTTTGTATTATTATTCATAATTTTCATACAATTGCACATAAACACATAGTACAAACTTTAGATTTCTTATATACAAGAAAATCATGAGTTCGTGAAAAATTTTTGGATATTACAATCTACCCTCCTTAAAGAATTTTCGTCCTCGAAAATCAGAACAATTCGGGGTAGCTTTTCTTCATATCCTCCTCGCGTTCCCATGTTGCCTCCTCAATCTCATGATTTCGACATAAGACCTTAACTAAAGGTATAACCTTGTTCCTTAGCACCTTTTCTTCTCGTACCAAGATTTGAATCGGTTTCTCCTCATACGTCATATCCTCGTGAACCTTAATTGGTTCGTGGTCCAATACATGGGATGGATCCGAGATGTACTTCTTTAGCATCGACACATGAAATACATTGTGTACATATGCTAATTCTTGGGGCAAAGCCAACTTATAGGCCACATTACCAACTATTTCCAGTATTTTGAATGGCCCTATGTATCTTGGACTTAATTTCCCCTTCTTTCCGAATATCATAACTCCCTTGAATGGAGCAACTTTACGAAAAACCAACTCTCCTACTTGGAATTCCAGAGGCCTTCTGCATTTGTCGGCATAGCTCTTTTGTCGACTAAATGCAGTTTCCATTCGTCGGCGTATTAGTTTCACGGCCTCAGTGGTTCTCCGAATAAAATCCGTGGACACAAGTTCCTTCTCTCTTGTCTCGTACCAATGGACTGGAGATCCGCACCTTCTCCCATACAGGGTTTCATAAGGAGCCATTCCAATTGAAGCTTGAAAACTGTTGTTGTACGAGAACTCAATCAAAGGAAGCTTTTTATCCCAAGTTCCCTTGAAATCCATCACACACGCTCGCAACATGTCCTCTAGAGTTTGAATGGTTCTCTCGGATTGCCCATCTGTCTGAGGGTGAAAAGCCGTACTAAAAGTAAGCTTTGTACCCATGGCTTGATGTACACTCCTCCAAAACTTAGAAGTGAAACGTCCATCACGATCCGAGATAATCGATTTCGGAATCCCATGGTAGCAAACGATCTGCGTGACGTATAATTCCGCTAGCTGCTCTACTGAAAAGCTAAGCTTGATGGCAATAAAGTGTGCAGACTTCGTCAAACGATCAATAACCACCCAAATAGCATCGTTACCACTGGGAGTTCGGGGTAGTCCAACTACAAAATCCATGGTCACTTGGTCCCATTTCCATTCTGGGATGGAAATTTTCTGCAATTCTCCCCCTAGACGTTGGTGTTCTGCCTTGACCCTTTGACACGTAAGGCATTTATTGACGAAGGTAGCAACGTCATTCTTCATTTTGGGCCACCAAAAATTTTCCTTCAAGTCTTGGTACATCTTTGTGGCTCCAGGATGAACGGAATACGGAGTCTCATGAGCCTCTTTCATGATTTGCTCCTTCAACTCGTCCTCGTTAGAAATGCATAATCTATTTTTCTGATAGAGTATGCCTTCATCAGATATGTTGAAATCCGACTCCTTTCCTTCTAAGACCTCGGTCTTTGTCCTAAGCAGCGAGGCATCTCTTTCTTGTCGCTCCTTCATGCCATTCAAAATGGTAGGTTGGAAGGTTAGAGCAGCTAAACTCCCGTGATAAGCTCTATTCCAGCTTCCACTAGCTCCTTCTGAAGAGGTTCAATGAACGACTGAATTGACATTAATGAGGAAGACGACTTCCGACTAAGGGCATCGGCTACTTTGTTAGCCTTCCCTGGATGGTAACGGATGTCGATGTCGTAATCTTTCACCAGTTCGAGCCATCTTCTTTGTCTCATGTTAAGCTCCTTCTGTGTGAAGATATACTTCAAACTCTGATGATCCGTGTAAACTTCACACTTAGTACCGTAAAGGTAGTGTCTCCAGATTTTGAGCGCAAATACCACCGCCGCAAGTTCCAAATCATGCGTCGGATAGTTCTTCTCATGATCTTTAAGCTGTCATGAAGCATAAGCGATCACCTTTCCATTTTGCATGAGAACGGCTCTCAATCCTATCTTAGAAGCATCGCTGTATATCACGAAGTTTCCTTCCTCCACATTTGGAATTGTGAGGATTGGAGCACTAGTCAGCTTGCTTTTCAGCTCCTGGAAGTGCTCTTCACACTTTGCAGTCCATTCATACTTCTTCCCTTTCCGTGTAAGTGCGGTAAGCGGCGCTGCAATCTTAGCAAATCCTTCAACAAAACGTCGGTAGTAGCCTGCCAAGCCGAGGAAACTACGTACTTCGGTGACGTTTTTCGGAGCTGACCATTCACTTACTACTTCAATCTTAGCTGGATCTACAGATATGCCGTCCTTGGAGACCACATGTCCTAAGAAATAGACCTTTTCTAACCAAAATTCACACTTTGTGAATTTAGCGTAGAGCTGGTTTTGCTTTAAAATCCGTAAAGCGATCCTTAAATGCTCCTCATGCTCCTCCTTTGATCTTGAATAAATCAAGATATCATCTATAAAGACGATAACAAACTTATCCAAGTAATCCTTGAATACTCGATTCATCAGGTCCATAAAGGCTGCTGGAGCATTTGTCAATCCGAATGGCATAATGAGGAACTCGTAATGTCCATATCGCGTACGGAAGGCTGTCTTGGGAACGTCTCCTTCCCTAATTCGAAGCTGATGATATCCGGATCGTAGGTCAATCTTCGAGAAAATTGAAGCTCCTCTCAATTGATCAAACAAGTCGTCGATCCGAGGCAAGGGATACTTGTTCTTGATGGTTATATTATTTAATTCCCGATAGTCAATGCACATCCTAAGAGTGCCGTCCTTCTTTTTAACGAACAAAACTGGAGCTCCCCATGGCGAGTAGCTTTGACGAATGAATCCTCGATCCAGAAGCTCCTGTAACTGAATCTGCAGTTCTTTAAGTTCGGCAGGCGCCATCCTATAAGGTGCCTTGGATACTGGTGCCGATCCAGGAAGTAACTCGATCTCAAAAAAGATTTCTCGTTCTGGTGGCAGTCCTGGCAACTCTTCAGAAAAAACTTCTATAAATTCTTTGACTATCGATACTTCTTCCGGTCTGCTCTCAGTCTCTTGCGCCTTATCCACCATGTTGGCTAGAAATCCCATACATCCTTCTGCCAACAATTTTCTAGCTTTCAACGCTGAAATGAACATTTTCGGCTGTCTTGGAGTCGATCCTCTAAAAATAAACTCCTCGCCTCCAATTGGCTTGAACGTGACAGTACGTCGTGGACAGTCGATAACTGCATTGTATTTCCCCAAGAAATCCATACCCAGGATGACATCGTAGTCGTTTAGGTCAATGATGATCAAGTTGATATATATTTTCCTACCACATATAATTATTGGAACGTGATGTATCCAATAATCAGACAACAAAATCTCCCCGGAGGGTAATGCAGTCCTAAATGTTCTTCCGATTCTATCACTTGCTCTACCTAGTTTCTTAGCGAACCTAGGTGATGTGAATGAATGTGTAACTCTAGAATCAATTAACACGTAGGCATCTTGTTGGGTAAAAGGAAGCTGACCTGTCACCACGGTGGAAGGTCCAGCTTGAACATCCTCCTTTGTATAGGCGTAAATGCATCCTTGAGGTTCCGGAGCTTCCAGCCTGCCTTGAGAGATTGCAGGTCCCTCGAGTTTCATCTGTGCAGCGTGAAGTTGAGATCCCTGTCCTCTCTGTTGGTTCTGCGGACTCTGGGGATTGAGATTGCAGTTTCTAGCATAGTGGCCTTCCTTGCCACATAAAAAACAGCGACCGTTTCTAGCACGGCAATCTCCCGGGTGCCTTCTCCCACATTTCGGACAAGTGGGATAACTGTTGCTATCAGGAGTATTCTTCTTCTGGGGAAAATTTTGTTGATTCCCCTGTCCTCCTGCATTCCACTTCCTTTTCTGTTGGTTGCTACCGTACTGCCTGTTGTTGTTTTGACCCGAAGGTCCTCCTTGACCTTTCTATTGTGAGGTCTGGCCTTGCTTGGCCTGGTTCTGCTTAGCTTGGGCCTTTTCTTCCCTCTTCTCCTGGAAAAACTTAGCCCGTTGCTCCTTGTTTTGTCTTACCCAGTACTCAGCTCGAATTGCCCTGCTGACACATTCAGCAACAGTGAGTGGTGGATGAGGGCCACTGCTAATTACTACTGCCAAATCCGAGCGAAACATCCTCATCATCCTTCTAACTTTGTCCCTTTCGGAACTGATGAGGTGAGGGCAGAGACGTGCTAACTGCTCAAACTTTTTGACGGCTTCGGCTACCGACAGATTTCCTTGGCGGAACTTATCGAACTCGTCTTGTTGAGCCTCCATGACCTCAGTGTTGAAGTACTTCTCCTTAAACTCCTCCACAAAGTCCTCCCAAGTCATCTCAGTAACATCTCGCTGGAGCTGGACTGTTTCCCACCAGAGGCGAGCATCTTTTCTTAGCATAAAGGATGCACAGAGGACTTTCTCCTGGTCGTTGAGTCTGAGGAAATTTAGGGCAACCTGGAGGTCAATCAACCAGTTGTCTGCCTCAATTGGGTTTGTGGACCCCTCAAATTCCGATGCCTTCATGCGCCGAAATCTGTCATATAGTTCTTCCGGAGTTCGAACCAGAGGTGCTGGTGGAACAGCTACAGGTACAACAGGTACTTCGGGGGCTATGGGGTTCTCTGGGATCACCGGGTCAACATCAGGAATTTCCGGTGCAGTAGGCTGATTCAAAGGTGCTGGTGGTACCTCGGCATCAGGAGGTCCCTGATTCTGCTGAGCTAACTGAGCTCTAAGCCCCCCTATCTCTTGTTGTTGGGCTAATATCATTTGTCTTAGCTCATTCAGCTGGGCCGCAAGATTAATGTCTTGGATCGGTGCTCTTCTACGCTTTGGTGGCATGGCTCTATATGGAAAATAAGGAAATAAACTTAGCTTCTTTTATTATACAATTAATAAAATCATCTCTTTTATATAGAACCATAATCTTCTTTCCATATAAAAGCATAACATGAACATATCTGAATTCATCATGATCTTGTTCATATCTCCTTCACAACAGGAGTACATAACCATAACAGTTGGGAAGATATAAAACTTTCCCATCATTTCCGTACGTCACCTAGTTGCCACCATCAAGCTAAGGCACCACCCAACGTCATCCCTGTGTCCAAAATTTTTCCAGCATGGCCGTTGAAAGAAGATACTTACTACGTACATAAAATCTTAACTAATTCTAATCGTAAGAAAAAAAAAATAACATAACTTACTTGGGCCGTTGCAGAAGCGATGTAAGGCGAAGTGAAGTAGACTGGCAGGATACCGCTCTGATACCAAACTGTGACGCCCCGACTTCCCAAGCCGGGTCGACACCATACGTACTTGTACTTAACTTGAAAATTTGAGACTAATTTTTTTTTTTAAACATAATTATATATTGATTATTTTGTAGAGAAAAACTTGTCATGTATACATACCAAACTGAAAATACCTTCTCGTGTCTTAAAACTTCATACATATAACAAAACACAATTTACTTTTAAAATATTAACATATTTTCTGAAAATTGGATGCGGAAAATTATGCGTAGTGGTATCCCACACCGCCCTTCACCCGCCGCATCGTCCGCATAGCCCACCACTTAAGCTGCAGGCTTCTTACCTACAGTATGAAATATAAGAGTGAGCTTTCGCCGAGCAAGTTTAAACATAATCTCACAAAATATTTCAAACATCTTAAAAACATGCCCATAATCATGTAACTTATGCATGAACCATTTATGATTGATTGAATGTCTTATACTTTATTATAGACTCAATCTTGAACTTATTATCTTTAACATGGGGCCCATAGTGTACGTACTAAAAGCGCGCAGCCTCCAGACAAAACTAGGGTTTGCAAGGCCCTAACAGTTCTGGGAATTAAACTGAACCCTTCACGATCACGGAAGGTAAATATCACAACTGAAACATGTAGCCTCCACGATCACGGGAGGTTGGTACGACACCTTACTTGTCTTATCTTACCATGTAGTTTAACATTAGTGAACATGCCTCATGATGTCACTATGTCATATCATACTCAACATTTGCCATAACATGACCTTCTTGAAAACATGACATTTCTGAAACCATGGCATTTTTGAAAACATGACATTTCTGAAACCATGGCATTTTTTTTTGAAAACATGGCATAACATGTCATAACATAACTTAGCATGTATACTTGAAAATATAATATACTTAAAAATAGTCTTTACAATTTTCATACTGTAGGTGAGATTCGATACTTGCCTGATATGCTATGTTCCGGGTTTTGTTGCTTCCACTCAGATCACAACTGCAGGTTACTTCCTGCTATTAAAAGGAACATAGGATAAGGATCCTATAAAATGTTGGTAACCTTTCCAACATTCTAGTTAAATGTCCCCCACACATGCCTTGATCATTTACTAGGTTACTAATCGTACCCCTAGAGTTTGTGGTTAACCAAACTTGATCCATTATTTGTTAGGTTACTTGAGGTAACCTTGGGTATTAAACCTATGTATATATGAATAGTATCAGGTTACTATTCCTATTATCGGGCCTAAGCTTTAGTAACATGGGCATCCTTCCCGGTTACTATCCGTCAACCTCTTGTTACTATACTTTGGCTTTTAAAATCCAAATATGTAAAATTTGACAACAATCTTTTGTTTAACTTAAAAATTCGTAGTTTTCAAAGTGTGACTTTATAAAAATCATTAAAGGCTGAAAACTGCCTTTAGAACAGTTTTCACCGTCAAAACAATGGTGTTGGTGCAAAAATACAGTTTTTCTGCATGTTTTTAGAAAATCCTGTGCAGGAATTTTCTTGCTCTATGCACAGTTTTTATAGTTCAGGTTGTATTTAAAAATCTAGATTGAATTTGAAAAACTTGTCTTCATGAAAGTTCTTGCTCTTCAAATTTTCTAAAACTTTTGTGTTTTAAGAAAAACCCAGTTCTGCTTGGATTCTTTTCAGTTTTAATTTGAAACTTACTGGATGTGTAGACTAGGTCTGGGCAGATCAGCCTCGGATTTTCGTAAAAACGGAGGCCATTGGAGCCTCATTTTGCAAATCGTCCAAGATGCCCCTAGTAAAAACTGTTCCAAGAAACTTTCGTGTTTTAAGTTTTTCCAAATTCGGCCTCTAAAGGCCTCAAAATAGGCTTGCCGTAAAACTGGTCAGGATCCACCCGAACTTGGCAGTTTTTCGGTTTAGAGTTCGTTTTACGTCCTAGACGTGGAATCTAGCTCAACCAGCCACCGCGGGAGCTCTAATATATACATGCAGTGGTTTTCTAGCGTATATTTTCTTTAATCACAATTTCTAACATCACCATGCAAACCTAATTGATATTGGATCAACTAAGTTGCATGATTTTGGTTGCACAAAACCTAACAAGCATACTAATTAAATTCTAGCAACCTAGCACAAAATTATCATTCACCAACACTAGGGCAGATTGGGGACATATAATAAACTAGTGTTTAGCATGCAAATTAAGAAAATTAAGCAAGCATGCACATAAAAATCAAACCACCCCTAATTCTAGATCAAGCACAACCCTAGATTCCTAACTTTGGGAACAAAATAAATTGAGCTTATGCTCTTACAATTTCAACTTGAAATACATGTAAATTTCAAATTGAATGCTTAATTGAAAGAGATTAAGGTCTAGAATGGTTTACCTTGATTTATTGAAGAAATTGAGGCTAGGGTTTGGTCACAAAAATTTTCCTCCTAGGACACCACCCAAGGCCGGTTTTGTTGCACCAATTGGCACCAAAATTGACTGATTCTTGGTGGCTGCTTGAACCTAAACTAAGCACTCTTAAATCCAAATTTTCTCACTCACTCACCTTCCCTTGGCAGCCGGCTGTTGGCCCCAAAATTGGGCACAAAAACTGCCAAAATTTTTGCTTGAACTTGCTAGGGGAAACCGAAGACTACAAACATCAAAACCCCTAAGTTTCTCAATTTTTTTCTTCACTCAATCACCCACTTGAGATTGCAGATTTTTGGAGAGGGAAAATGGGCAGAATTTGGCTGCTTTTTCTGAATTTCTTGGACCAAAAACCGATCCCCCTTGTGGCCTATTTATAGGTGAGATTTTGGACCTTTTTGCAAATATTTTTGGTTCAACTTTTGCTCATAAATCCTTGGAGTAAAACTAATCCTATTTTGACCCCTAAAAATTAAAAAATTACACAATGGGAGGGTGAGGTGGCCGGCCATATGCTTGGTGAACAAGCAAAAATTTCTTTCCAAGCTTAAAAAATAAATTATGATGTAATAAATAAAAGGTGAGGTGATGTCATGCCTTAGACCTTGTTTGGCTCTTTTCTTCAATAATCAATCCATTTTTAAGCTTCACAGATATTTTCAATACTGTGTTTACTAATACACAGTACAATTCAGTACGGTTATACTGAATTGCAGTCCAAAATTTATCTGTGTATAGTTGGACTGTATAAAAAATATTTTCTTTTTATTTAAAGCCCTTTGGCCCTTTGTAACGACCCGCCTAGCACGGACCGTTACCGTACATACATACATACATAACTTGTTTTACATACTTATTTATTTAACAAATATAGTGGAATTTTTTTTTTCTACTACTGAAGTACTTGTTTGGGATAATATAAACATAAAATATTAAGCATAATTTTTACGGAAGACGTAGCGGCTTATCCCTTCTTTCACAGTTGCCCCGCCAACTCCACCATTTTGTATCAAAAAGCGCCAGTAGGTTGCTTACCTACAGCATAGACATAAGGCGTGAGCTTTCGCTCAGCAAGTACAACTATTTTATCCGCAACACAAACAATTATAAACTTAGCATAGCCTATCATAACACATTCTAATCATGCATGATCCAATTATGCTTTATTATGCTTATTTTATCATGCTTTCTTAACATAATTTCATTCCTTAACTTGTTTATGGGCCCCTTATCATGAGTGACCGTACTGGGCGCGCAACTATGGAGTGGTTAGGGCGGCCAATCCATTTCCAACTCAATCCACAGTCCTACCCGACCTTGGACAGGTCGGTACGTCACAGGCAAGTTCGCTTGCCATCATACTTATTTGTCATCTTAACCTTATTCTTATTAATTGTGAACATGCTTCATGATGTCACATGAATATAACTTGTAATCAGATATTAGTCATGCCATCTATTTGATATTTCAAATCATAGCACATTGCATCATACATCATGTTACAACCAAAAAGCCTATGCTGTAGGCGGAGTTGCACTTACCTTTCTTACTATGTCCCTCTGGATGTTGTTCTCTTACTGGACACAGCTGTAGGTCCTCTCCTGCTTGAATAGGGACATAGGTAAGAGTCTAATTCTCATTGTGTAGTGTTGGTGTCCTAACCAACATGCTTATGAAATTTTAGTTGTATGTCCCCGATACTAAATATCTGGTTTGGTCATAAATATTAACCCTATCGTTTGGAAGTAATCATTCTTTGCTTAGTTCTTAAGAGATTACGTTGGATAATCCCTTAGGCTAAATCTTTGACAATTTGCTGGTTTCCTTAAAACAATCTTAGGCTTTGGGACTAAGCCCGATAACTCAGGTATTATTCTTGGTTATTGTCCGTAATCGGCTTGATTACAAATTTTATCTTAAGAAACTTTATTTTCTTATCCTTTTTGCCATTTTGAAAAATTTAACTTTAAATCCCTTTAATATTTTTGTAACCATTTCAAATCTTCAAAACAAATCTTTATAAAGGTCATTTAAGATTGAGAACTGCCTTTGGGACAGTTTTAAGCAAAAATACAGTTTTTTCGAAAACTGTTTGTAAAACTTATGTGCAGGAATTTTCGGTTCCCTGCACACTCTTCACAAAACAATACCAGTTTATAAATCCATTTGGAATTTGAAAAACTTGTCTTCACGAAAGTTGTAACTCTTGAAAAATTATAAAACTTTCGTGTTTTACAAAAAATCCAGTTCTGCTTATATTTGCGTCAGTTTTTGTTTGAAACTGGCTGATCCTGAAAACTAGGTCTGGGCAGATCAGCCACGGATTTTTGTAAAACGGAGACTATTGGAGCCTCATTTTTGGATTCTGCCCGTGCTTTCTTCTAGGAAAAATCGTTCCGAGCAACTTTCGTGTTTTACAATTTACCCAATTCGTCCTCTAAGGGCCTCTAATTTTTACTTTCCCGAAACTGGCCAGTTTCGAATCCGAATTGGCAGTTTCGGTTGTTAAGTCCGGTTTACGTCTTATTTCGTGAAATCTACCTCGACCGATCACTTCGGGAGCCTACATGGCAAACACACAGCGCTTCTAACATCCCACATGAACCCATAAACTGTCCAATTGGATCCATGCAAACCAAAACCGAAAGCTCTAAGCCTAGGTTTGCATTGACCCTATCTTTTTGCATACATTACATACAAGCATCAAACTTTGCTCCCTAAACTAGCATGCTTCAAGCACTGCCTAAGGGCAGATTTTCAGACCAAACTAGGGGATATACAACTCTAAGCATCAAGCATGAAAATTCATCATAAATTAACACAAACAATGCAAGAAATCAAGCCATACACCCTTAGATCTACAAATCAAGCACATACCACATACTTAGGGCATAAAATGGGAAATGAACTTATGTCCTTACAACCAAATTGAACTACCTTTTGACCTTAAATTTGAACTTAAATAAGAGAGTTAGGGCTCTAGATTTTTACCTTAGACCAAAGTCAAGTTTGGTCACAAAATCTCTTCCTCCCCCTAGCTCCCTTGGCTCACAGCCACACCTCCAAATGGCACCAAAAAAATTTTTTGGTTGATCTCCTTGGTAGATCCACTCCAAGCCGAGCACCTCACCAAGGTTTGGGCCCAAAAATTTCAGCTTTTCTTCTTCCCTAACTCACTCGGCCACACTCCCTAAAAAGCCAAAAAAATTTCTAAACCTTTCTTGGCTTTCTCCTAGCTCAAATCCGAACCCTTAGGAACAAAAGTCCCAAGAAAATTTCTGATTTGCTCACCCCTTCTCTTCTCCAAATTTCCGGATTTTCAAGAGAGAATTTTGCAAGAATTTCCCCAAATTTCTTGAATAAAATGAATAGGCTCAAGGGGTATTTATAGAGGTTAGAAAACTTTGCTTATTTGTGAAATTTACCCCATAATTTTTGATATTTGGTTGATGACCCCATGAGGTGGCCGGCCAAGGAGCATTCTAGAGCCAACTAATACTTTCCAAATTTTTAGATAATCCATTAATGAAGTCATAAATCAAAAGGTGGGTGATGTAATCAACTTTAGAACTTGTTTGGCTTTTTCCTTAATAAACAGTCCAAATTCATGCTAACACAGATATTTTTAATACTGTTAACTTGTTAATAACAGTATTTTGTCACTAAACTGCAGTCCAAAATTTATCTGTGTAAAATTTGACTGTATAAAAATTTTCTTATAATTTAAAGCCCTTTGACCCAAGATACCCTAATTTATGTGCTTGATTTTCTAGGGTGATATTAAATCTTAATCTTGACATCTTGTCTGTAAAATGGTTTTTCGCAGTATATTTTCCATACTGCTCGTCCATAAAACAATATCATCATATGGTTGACTTTTCTGGTCAACCCTTGACTTTCTGGGTCAACTTTGACTTTTTAGGTCAAACTTTGACCACCATGCAAGGCCATGCAAACGTGAAATTTTCTATCCCTTTTTTTTCTCAGAATGATACGTACTTAGTTAAGCAATCATTTGTTAAGTCTCATAGTATCGTAAAATCTTATAGTTTCAAATAAAAACCTTGTCTCAGGTTTTTCATAATTACCTTTAGAGCATAACTCAAGTTTCTTTACAAGAGAACGTAAGGTCGTAAAAATTTAATTATTACACCCTTAATATCCTATTTTAGGTGCTTGATTTTTCTATGGTGGTTTTAAATCTTAATTATACTATTTTGTCTGTAAAGACGGTTTTCACAGTATTTTTCCCATACTGCTTATCATATCACAGTATCGTCTTACTCTGGTCAACCTTTGACTTATTCTGGTCAAACTTTGACTTTTTGATCAAACTTTGACCATCATGAATTCATAATATTCCGTCATGCCTCTTTCCTTAAAAGGCCTATTATGGAGTCTCGTAATTAATTTACCGAGAACTCAACCCTATACTGATAAAATTATGAATTTTGTATTGGTATTCATAATATTCATACAATTGCACATAAACACAAAGTACAAACTTTAGATTTCTTATATACAAGAAAATCATTAGTTCGTGAAAATTTTTGGATATTACACCTGGTTGAACGACTTCTGTGACCCTGAACGGTCAATCCCATTTGGAACCGAATGAGCCTAACCCAGGTTCCTGGGCCAATACCTTATTGAAGACTAGGTCACCTTCCTTAAAGACCCTTGGTCGGAATTTTCTATTGTAGTACCTCACGACCACTTGGTTGTGCGCGGCAGTCCGGATAAGGGCTTGTTCTCTCTTTTCCTCGACCAGGTCAAGCTCAAACATCATCCGCTTGACGTTGTTCTCTTCGTCGTAGTTCTCAACACGATGACTTGGTAGGCCCATATTGGCCGGAATAATAGCCTCTACGCCGAAGGCCATAGTAAACAGGGTTTTTCCGGTTGCAGTACGCTTAGTGGTCCGATATGCCCATACGACCTTGAGTAATTCGTCGATCCAAGCACTCTTATGCTTTTCCAGATTTATCTTCAGGTTCTCTTTGATGGTTTTGTTGGCAGCTTCCACTTAACCATTACTCTGGGGGTGTTCTGGGGAAGAGAACACTTTCTTTATCCCGAATTGTTCATAGAGGGTGATGAATTTTGGGTTGTTTAATTGTTTCCCGTTATCTGTGACTTCGGTGTGTGGGAGCCCAAACCTGCAGATGATATTTTTCCACAAGAAGCTGGTACACTTTGCTTCCATTTGCTGGGCCAGGGGTTCTACTTCTATCCACTTGGTGAGGTAGTCTATGGCTACGAGGCAGTATCGGAGCTGCGACCTGGCCATCAACAGTGGTCCGATCAGGTCAAGGGCCCACTTGGTGAATGGTCACGCACTTACTACCGAGGTGAGCTTATCCGGGTGGGACTTGATTACCTTGATGAACTGCTGGCATTTAATACACTTTCTAGCAAATTCCATAATGTCCCTGTCCATGGTTGGCTAGTAATACCATTGACGAAGGCATTTGAAGGATATGGCCTTACCCCCGGAATGATTTCCGCATACCCTACCATGTATCTCCTTTATCAAATAATCAGCCTCAGCTGGCCTTACACATCGCTGATACGGGGCATAATGTCCTCTCTGGTACAACTTCCCATTAATCATGGTAAACCTTACTGAAGTTTTCTTGACCATACGAGCCTCTTCCCGGTTCTTCGACAATCGGGATATGGTGAGGTAGTCGATGATCGGGTCCATCCAAGTTCTAACCTACTCGGAGCAGAGTACCTGTTCGTCGCGTTCGATGCTAGGCTGGTTGAGTCGTTCAATTGGGAAAGAGACGAAATAATCCGCATCGATCATAGAGGCTAGCCTTGCCAAGGCGTTTGCCTCATTGTTCCCGGACCGAGGTATCCGGGTCACTACGTGGCTTATGAATTGGTCAAGTAGGGTCTTAACTTTTCGTAAGTACTTAGCCATTCATTCTTCTTTTGCTTGGAATGCCACTGTCACCTGATTGATGATCAGCATCGAGTCGCTAAAGACCTCAATGGCTTCTACTCTGAGTTCTCGCGCCAGGTCCAGACCGACTGTCAGTGCTTCATACTCCGCTTCATTGTTTGACGCTTTGAAATTTAAGCAAAGGGCCAGGCTGGTTTTGTAGTGGTCGGGGCTTATCAAAACCAGTCCTGCCCCGGAGTCCCCCTAAGCTGAAATACCCGTCCACGAATAGCTTCCATCGTTGGAAGTCTTGGTCGGGGGCACGAGGGCTTTCCCCTGTGTGCATGTTAGTGGTCTTCCCCATATCCCTCAACGCTGGTCCTGGATGTCTAGTGAACTCGGCCATGAAATCGGCCAGCGCCTGAGCTTTGATCGTCGTCAGGGGAACGTACTCGATGTTGAACTCCACAAGTTCTATTGCCCATTTCGCAATTCTTCCGGATAGCTCGGAATTTGTAAAACCTGACAGAGTGGATAACTGATCGGGATACGGATGACGTGTCCCTAGTAATAAGGCCTCAGCTTACAGGCTGACGTGACTAATGTCAAAGGTGAGTTTTTCTAGGGGGCTATATTTTCCTCCGGCCCCTTGGAACGCCTTGCTACTATAGTATACCGGGGCTTGCACCTTGTTCTCTTCTTAGATCAAGACTGAGCTGATCGCCCTCTCTGACATCGCCAGGTACATGTACAGTACTTCCCCGTTCAATGGCATGGATAGTAGGGGCGGACTCGCCAGATACGTTTTGAGACCTTGAAAGGCCTCCTCACATTCGCTGTCACAATTGATCTTGCCCTTACCCTTGAGTGCTTGGAAGAACGGGAGTGTAACGACCCGCCTAACACAGGCCGTTACCATATATACATACATACATACATACATACTTATAACGTAACAGCGGAATATTTTTTTTTTTTTATAAGCAATATAATCATATATGCACATACGTAAATAATTATAACGAATAATTAGTAATGTTGTGCGGGTATAATATAAAGCTTTATAAAATAATTACTTAAATAATAAAACGCATGGCGGCATTATCCCCACATTTCACAGTCCACCAGACCTCGCCCTCCATCTTGTATCAGGGGTTGCTGCTAGGCTGCTTACCTACAGCATAGACGTAAGACAATGAGCTTTCGCTCAGCAAGTACAACTATTTAACCCGCAAAGCAATAATTCTACAAAAAAAATCATCACAACATAACAATCCATACTTAACATAATTCGTAGCATATCATAACTTAACTTAACTTAACATTTTCTTACTTAACATACATCGTAACATATCATAACTTAACTTGACATATGCATGAGCTAGTTATGCTTGGTTATGCTTACTTGATCATTCATACTTTTCTTATCTTACTTAATTTGTCTTATCTTATCTTACGGGCCCCATAACGTAAGTGTTCATACCGGGCGCGCGACTATGAATTGGTGGTGGCGGCCAGTCCATTCCAACTCAATCCATAGTCCAACCCGACCTAACGCGGGTCGGTACGACACAGACAATTGCTTGCCATCATATCATTTCATACATAATCTTTCTTTTGTTAATCGGTGAACATGCATCGTGATGTTTTACTCAATTAATCTTTAGCATCTCTTAACCCTAATCATGCTCTTATAGTTCATAGCATATAACATAGCACTTAACATTTCATAATCTATAACATAAAATCATAACATATTACATTTCGTAATTCATAGCATAATTCATAACATACCTAGGACATTCTACAACACTTAACACGTAACATTTAATAACATGTAAAATTCACATATAGCAAACATACTCAGGCAAGTATACACAACAAGCCTATACTGTAGGCGGAGTTGTACTTACCTCGTTCGTAAAGGCTGTGTCCAATGTCGAGTTAAATCCCGTTGGGACACTTCTGCGTGCGATATTCTGAGATTAAAATAAAAGTAAGGGTTAGAAATGTTGGTAGTATAACCAACACTCTTTTATAACCTTCGTTATAAGCCCTTACTTAATTTTACGTTATCCTAGTTGGTTATCTAAGTAACCTTAATCGGACTGTTTTTAACTTAGGTTTCAAAAATCTTATTTCTTTAGAAAAGAAAACCTTAGGTTTAGGTATAAAAATCCTTTTTGTTTAACTTTGAAAACTGAAAATCTTGAAATGAGACGTATAAAATTATTGACTATTGGAAACTGCCTTTGGAACAGTTTCACAATGTCAATTATTAGTGTAACTGCAAAATTACCCTTTTTCTGTGTTGATTTTAGAAATCCTGTACAGGATTTTCCATATTTCCTGTACCGTTTTCGAACTCCATTTTCATTTTAAAATCCAAGCTGATTCTGAACAACTTGTCTTCACGAAAGTTTTAGATATTAAAAATTCCTACAACTTTCGTGTTTTAGGTAAAACCTAGTTCGGACGTTTTCTTTGTCAAATACCCTGTGGAACCAATCCTGGCCGTGCAGGGGTCCTGGGCACTTCAGGCTCGGGTTTTGTTAAAAACCGAGGCCATTGGAGCCTCATTTTGCAAATCCTTCCGCGTTGTCCACTAGGAAAAACTCTACTTAACAACTTTCCTGTTTTGAGTTTTTCCAGATTCGGCCTCTAAAGGCCTCAAAAACTGTTTTCCCCGAAACTGGCCAATTTCTACCCGAGTTGGCAGTTTTCGGTTTCAATTTTCGATAACGTCCTAAAACGTTCACCCTACCTCAACCGAACTCAGCGGGAGCCTAAATCAGTCATACATCACGTTTCTAACGTCAAATTTTTAACATGCAAGCCAAATTACAAATCATTCATAAACCTACAAAAACCCTAGGCATACTAACAAACACATAACATGCAACATAAAACCACCAAACCCTACTCCTAATTAAATCAAGCACATGCTCATATTTCCTAGCTAGGGCAGAACTGAAAGTGGGCTTATGCCCATTACAAAGCATTGCTTAAATACATTTAAATTTCTCCAAACGAAATTCAAATGAAAGCTTAGGTAATTAGGAGTTTTACCTCACTTTTTGGCTCAAAGTTGGCTTAGGTTTTCTTCTCTTTGTTCCTTCACAGCAGCCGGCTGAATTGGTGGGTGGCAAGTCCAAGCTTGCTGCCTTCCTTGCCCTAAGTCCGGTCACCAATTTGCTCAAAAATCCAGCCACCACTAAGCTCCAAAAACCCGGTTTCCTAGCTTGGCTCTTCCTCCTTGGTGAATTCCTTGCAACCGGCCTCCTTGGCCAACAAGGGTTACAAATTTTTTTCCAAACTCTTTGCTTGTCCTCCTACCTAAAACCGACCCTCCACTAAGCTCTAAACACTCTAGGGTTTGAAAATTTTCTTTCTTTTTCTTCCTCACAAGTCCGGATTTGGTAGAGAGAAATTTGGCCAAAGTTTAGCTAGCTTTTCCAATTTTTGTGAATAATGCCCACCCCTATTTATAGAGGTTGGGAAACTTCTGGCTAATTAGATTTTGGCCCCAAAAGAAGCAAGAAATCACACAAAGAGGGGGCAAGTGGCCGGCCACCCTTGGTGATTATCTAGCCAAATACTTTCTTCATTTTCTTAAATTAAGAAAATGATGTCATAAAGGGAAAGTTAAGTGAGGTAAGCTAAGTTAAAGCTTGTTTGGCTCTTTAGCTATTGTACAGTCCATTTTTTGAGTTAACACAGGTATTTCCAATACTGGATTCACTTATTCACAGTATTGTTTTACCGAACTGCAGTTCAGAATTCATCCGTGTAAAAATGGACGGTATACAATTTTCCTTATTTCTTAAAACCATTTTGCCCTATACTTCCACTTAATGTGCTTGATTTTCTATGGTGGTTTCTGAGTCTTAAACATATCATTTTATCTGAAAAAATTGGTTTTCACTCCGTACAATTTTTATACAGATAAATATTTAATCGTACAGTCATTTCTTGGACTTTTCGGGTCAACCATTGACTTTCTTGTCGATCATTGACCTTCTTGTCAAGGTTTGACTTTCTTGGTCAATGGTTGACTTTTTGGTCAACCGTGACGTTTTTGGTCAAACTTTGACCATTATGAAAAATTTTACATTTTTGTTCCTTTTTACCTAAAAGGTCGTTTTCTTGACTAAATAATCCTTTTTGAGTCTTATAAAGTCAGAAAACTCACAAAACATAATTAAAAACCCCAAACTGGGCTTTTTCCATAAATACCTTTACGGTTCAATGTAATTTCTATACAAGGAATCGTATTGGTGAAAAATCAGGTATTACAATCTACCCCCCTTAAAAATTTTCGTCCTCGAAAATTATAACAAATCGGGGAATTCTTTCTCATTTCATCTTTTAATTCCCAGGTTGCTTCTTCTACTTTATGGTTTCGCCATAATACTTTCACCATGGGAATTGTTTTATTCCTTAGAACCTTCTCTTCTCGATCTAGGATTCGTACAGGCTTCTCTTCATAGGTTAAGTCTGTTTGGACCTCCACTGGTTCTTGACTGAGCACATGAGAAGGATCTGGCACATACTTCTTGAGCATCGAGACATGAAAGACGTTATGCATAGATGCCAGTTCTGGCGGCAGGGCAAGCTTATAGGCTACTTTTCCAACCCTTTCTAGGATTTCAAAAGGTCCAGTATACCTTGGACTAAGCTTCCCTTTCTTTCCAAATCTCATTACTCCTTTCATTGGAGCTATCTTAATGAATACTGCATCTCCGATCTGAAATTCCAAATGCCTTCTTCGCTTATCAGCATAGCTTTTCTGACGACTGAAAGCCACGTCAAGCCTTTGCTTAATCTTCTTAATATCTTCAGAAGTCTTTCTTATGAAGTCCGTAGTTTGAAGCTGCTTCTGTCCAATTTCTTGCCAGTGAATAGGGGATCGACATTTTCTTCCGTATAATGCTTCGAACGGAGCCATACCAATCGAAGCGTGATAGCTGTTGTTATAAGAAAATTCGATCAAGGACAGCTTCTGATCCCAGTTTCCTTTAAAATCCAGAACACATGATCTCAACATATCTTCTAGTGTCTGGATAGTCCGTTCTGACTGGCCATCGGTTTGAGGGTGAAATGCCGTACTGAACTTCAATTTCGACCCCATAATATTGTGTACGCTTGTCCAAAACCGAGAAGTGAAACGTCCATCACGATCTGAGATGATCGATTTTGGTACTCCATGCAGTCGAACGATCTGGGATACATAGACTTCGGCCAATTTTTCCACTGAATAAGTGGCTTTGATAGCGATGAAGTGGGCAGATTTGGTTAATCGATCAACAATAACCCAAATCGTGTCATTCCCACTTGAAGTTCTGGGCAGTCCCACGACAAAATCCATGGTAATTTGCTCCCATTTCCATTCAGGAAGCTCTATTTTCTGCAATTCTCCACCAGGATGTCGGTGTTCTGCCTTAACTTTCTGACAAGTTAAGCATTTTGACACGTACTTCGCTATCTCATTCTTCATATTTGGCCACCAGTAGTTCTCTCGGAGATCTTTGTACATCTTGGAAGCTCCTGGATGTACTGAATACGGCGTCATATGTGCCTCTGCCAGTATCTGATCCTTCAAAAACTTAAAGTTAGGAACGCAGATCCTTTCTTTAAAGTGGATAACACCATCTGCAGAGGTCTTAAACTCCTGATTCTTTCCGCCAAAGAGTCGTGCTTTGATCAACAGGGAATCCTTTCCTTGAAGGTTCTTGATGGACTCCAATAAATTAGACTGGAGGGTTAAAGCAGACAACTTTCCCGTTATCATCTCCAAGTGAAAATCGAAGATTTCCTTCTGAAGTGGCTTAGCCAGCATTTCCAAAGACATTAGCATGCCGGATGACTTCCTGCTTAAGACATCTGCTACTTTGTTTGCCTTGCCAGGATGGTAAAGGATCTCGCAGTTATAGTCCTTTACGAGTTCAAGCCATCTTCGCTGCCTCATGTTGAGCTCCTTCTGGGTAAAGATGTATTTGAGACTTTGGTGATCTGTGAAAATCTCACATCTATTCCCATATAGGTAGTGCCTCCAAATCTTCAATGCGAACACCACCGCAGCAAGCTCTAGATCGTGTGTCGGGTAATTCCTTTCGTGATCCTTTAGTTGTCGGGAGGCATATGCGACCACTTTTCCTTGTTGCATTAAGACCGCTCCTAGACCCGTCTTAGAAGCGTCGCTGTAGATCACAAAATTTCCTGCTTCGACATCTGGAATAATCAACACAGGCGCACTTGTCAGCTTTCTCTTGAGCTCTTGGAAATTCTCTTCACATTTGGACGTCCATTCGTAATTCCTCCCTTTGCGAGTAAGGGCTATAAGAGGGGCTGCAATCTTAGAGAATCCCTCAACAAATCGGCGGTAATAACCAGCTAATCCAAGGAAACTCCTTATTTCTGTTACATTCTTAGGTCTTGGCCACGAACTAATTGCTTCCACCTTAGCGGGGTCTACAGAAATTCCTTCTTTTGACACCACATGGCCCAAGAAATGTACCTTTTCTAGCCAAAATTCACACTTAGTGAACTTTGCATAGAGCTGTCGTTGTCGCAACGTTTCCATCACCATTCTCAGATGCTGCATATGCTCTTCCTGGGACCTTGAATAAATCAGAATATCGTCGATGAAGACAATGACGAACTTGTCCAGATATTCCTTGAATACTCGATTCATCAGGTCCATAAAAGCAGCTGGAGCATTGGTTAACCCAAAAGGCATAACCAAAAATTCATAATGCCCATAGCGCGTTCGAAAAGCCGTCTTGGAGATATCTGAATCTTTGATCTTGAGCTGATGATAGCCAGATCGTAGATCAACTTTCGAAAACACCTTTGCTCCTCTGAGTTGATCAAAAAGATCGTCGATCCTTGGAAGAGGATACTTATTTTTGATGGTGATCTTATTCAGCTCGCGGTAGTCGATGCACATGCGTAAAGATCCATCCTTCTTCTTTACGAATAGCACAGGTGCTCCCCACGGAGAGTAACTCTGTCGGATGAATCCCTTATCAAGCATTTCTTGCAACTGTACTTGGAGTTCCCTAAGTTCAGCAGGTGCCATACGGTAGGGCGCCTTCGATATTGGAGCAGTTCCGGGTAATAACTCAATTTCAAATGAAATTTCGCGTTCCGGCGGAAGTCCTGGTAATTCCTCCGAAAAGATATCCACATACTCCCTGATAATAGGTACATCCTCCGGCGTCAGCTTCGTTTCTTGTTCTTTGTCTACCATGTTAGCTAAATATCCTTGACAGCCATCAGCTAACATCTTCCAAGCTTTCATAGCCGAAACCAATCGGGTTGCTGAGCTACGAGGTTGTCCGTAGAAGTTGAACTCTTCCTCGCCATAAGGGTTGAAAATTACACAACGCTTCCGACAGTCGATCTTAGCGTTGTACTTGCCAAGGAAATCCATCCCTAAGATCACATCGAAATCCCGCAGCTTGATTGCGATGAGATCTACAAATAGTTCTCTGCCACAAATAATCACGGAGGTATTTCGTATCCAAAAGTTGGACCACAAAATTTCTCCGGATGGCAAGGAGGTTTTGAAAGGTTGACTTAAACTATCCACACCTCTTCCTAACTTCTGGGCAAACTCCAAAGATACAAATGAATGAGTGGCTCCAGAATCAAACAGGGCAATTGCTTCATAAGTGGTGATAGAGATCTGACCTGTAACCACATGTGAAGTCCCTGCTTCTGCATCTCCCCTGGTGTAAGCATAGATTCGAGCTTGAGGTTCAGGGGCTTCCAATCTGCCTTGGACAATGGAAGGTCCTTCTAGTCTGGCTTGGACTGTATGAAGCTGACTGCTGGCATTCCGGCTTTGGTATGGAGGATTCTGACCTTGATTGTTCAGAGTGCAATTCTTTGCAAAATGTCCCTTCTTTCCGCACAGATAACACGCATTGGTCCCTATTCTGCAAATGCCCGGATGTTTCTTTCCGCACTTCGCACATACCGGGTAGTCAGAGTTATTACCCTCGTTTCCTCTATTGTTCTTCTTCTGAGGGTAATTTCGTTGTTGTCCCTGTCCCGAGAAATTCCCTTTTCTCTTGTTCCTCCAAGACTGTTTGGAACCTTGAGCAGGGTTATTGGTCTGGCCTTTCTGGTTCGTTTCAGCACTCTGACGGGGCTGCGTTTGCTTTACAATGGCCTTTTCTTCTTTCTTGGCCTTGAAAATTTGAGCCCTTGCTTCCTTGTCCTGGTTGATCCAATACTCGGCTCTTATCGCTCTGCTCACGCAATCGGATACCAGGGTAGGTGGGCTGCTTCCGGCGCTTACTTGTTGGCTATG
>VYVB01000674.1:0-86003 GCA_009761775.1 Ficus carica | reverse complement strand
AGGAAAAGAAAGAAGAAAGAAAGAAAATAACGAAGGGAAAAAACACATTGGAAAGTTATAATAGCACGAAAGCAAGAAAAAGAAGAAAGTATTAAAAGATTAAAGAAGTACGCGTACAAAAGAAAAGAATATAATACCATTAAGACATTGGACGATCTAGCCTCCTACGGTGTTATAAGTGGTGCAATCACCTATGAGGGTATGACCGAGTATGGGCCTCCGCCCTCCCTAGTTTTGTTTTTTTTTTTTTTTCAATTTTATTTTTAAAATGTTACAATTTTCTCATTTTATCGCACTGAAATCAATAATTCTTTCAAAAGTCTCCCAAAAAACCTTATGTCCCAATATATGTGCGTCCTTACTGAAACAATAGACTGGTTCTACCATTAGGTGTTATGTCTATTCTTCTTCAGATTTTACCTTCTAAGTTTTGCTTGAGAAAGTTTTTTAACAACCCTAAAACAAACAAAAAAAAAAAAAAAAAAAAACAAAAACAAAAACAAAAACAAAAAAAACAAAAAAAAGAATGTTTATAACAAGGCATAACTAAGATTTACGTAAAAAAATTATGTATACTTGCAGGGACATAAGTAATATATTCAACATTTAGAGAAAAAGATAGAGAAAACTAACGAAATAAATAACAATAATAATTAATCAAATTTAACGCTTAGCTAAACTAGTTAAAAACTAGTGTAATTAGATAATAATATGATTTCGAAGTCTCAACATTATTTTCAAAGTATGCTACTATTGTTACGAAATTGTTCAGGGTACGTAGTACTCACGTTCTTTGGAGATTTTGCAAACAATGACTTTTGGTGGTCACTCTTTTGTCGTGAAGAAAATCAAAGTGGTTGTTAATAAAGCAGGTTTAGCAACTTGGATAATGTGATGAAAGATTGGACGTTTAATTTTAGCCTCTTACGGTGTTATTACTGTTGTTAAACATGGCTATGCTTCATTAACCTATTTGTCATTTTCCTAGATATTTGTATTTTCCACGATCGAGCCTACATGACATGGTAATCCTATCATGTACTCTTTGAATCGCTATCGTTGGATCTAAATTTTTCATATCAAGTTAAATCTAAATCCAAATTTTCAATTTTTATCAATTCATACCGCACTAATTAATTTATCTCATTCCACATACTCGATTTGAATGCAAAAACTCAAATTTAACTTATGATCCAAAAAGATAATTAGCTTTCTTCTTCCTAGGATTTTGCCCCCCGAGTGTTGCTTGAGAAGGTTTTTAACAAAGCTTGACTTTATAGCTTGTAATGATTTTGGGTATATTCTAACAGTAATTTTACACCTAACTACACTAAATTGGTTTTTGTGACATGGAAAAGATTCAAATATGGTGAATGATGTTTCATATTTTGCAGCAAAAACTTTGGTCTTTCTTGTAATTTACACCAATTAGTCAAGTTTGCCCAAATGTGACGGCAATTGACTTAATTAGCAGGGATTTTTTTTTTTTTGGGCAGACTATTTCTGCCTATAGCCATTAGTGTTCCTTTCTAACTTAAGGACTTCAGTTCTTTTTATTTGTCATTTTACTGGGAATGGACCAGTGGTTCCGCCGCATAATTAAGTTGGAAGATTAAGTGCAAATCTCTCTTTACATTGATCTTCTAGGAAATTTCATGTTATGCACCAGATAGACAAAACGAGTAAAGAGGAAGAGTTTTATTCGGGGTAGTTTGATGAAACTTGACATTATGTGATTTTTCAGAAAAAATTGAGATAGTGATGCACACAAACTGTTTCTGGATAAACTTGACATTATGTCTAAATGTAATTATTGTTGTTTGCAATAAAAAAAAAAAAAAAAGGAACAAGTTATAGAAATTAAATTAAATAAGAAAATCCCATTCAAAAAGAAATTAAATAATAAAAATTATAAAAAATAAAGAGAAAAGAGCATACAATAATATTTGTCACAAATGTGCTTATGTCTACAACAAGAAATAAAGAGAAGAATTCACTAGTAAGGAGCATTATAAATGAGCTCTCATATAAATACTAGTTAACAAAATTGAATTAGTTGTCTAAAACTAATAAATCCCCATTTTAAATTAAAATAAATACAAATAAATTTAATAATATCCTATACTTTTTAGCAATATATGTAGAAATGCAGGAAAGAGACATGACTAATATATTACAGTTTTTGTAGTATATATATATAGGAATTGTTTCTTATCGGCGGCCGAACAAATTTAAAGTACTACTTTTAACTAGTTGATTTATTTGTAATTTTATGTAAAATTATAAATAACATGATATTATTTAGCAACTGTTGATACAAAAGATAAGAATCACTAAAAAAAAGTTACAATAGAATCAACTAATTATTAAAATAATATAAAAAAAATTACAGATCTAGCAATTTAATAAAAAAAGTATGTCATGTATATTCGTATTTAGATATCTATATCTATATATATATATATATATACATACATACATATTTCGTCTCATACACAAAGCCGGACTTAATTTCCTCCTAGCAGTTGGTTTGCAAATTAATCATGTACACAACTACACACACATGCATTTTACATATAATGTGGAGAGAGGGGAGAGAGAGAGAGAGAGAGAGAGAGAGAGATTAGGAATTGAATGCAATAAAAGAAAAAACGAAAAAAAAAAAAAAAAAAAAAGATGGGGTGACTAAGGGCGAAAATACTAATCACTTTTTCGTAGTCTCAAGAACACACTGCAAAAGCACGTTTTGAACTTTGCAATGGGTGACCTAGCTCTTTGTCGGTCATTTTCTTTCTAGGAGATGAGAAATGCTAATTAAAGGGACAACCGTAGCGTGCTAAATAAAAATGCTTGAGAGCACCACGAGTACACAATACAAGATAACTACTAGAAAATTAATGAGTTTCATTTTTGTGAGCTTTCAATAGATCCATTTTCTATTAGTTTGTTTTTGACAACAGAAAAAAGGTAATTAATCTTCTATTATATGATTGTAGTGGCGAAATCACAATAATGTTGTGAGTGGATTCACATGCCCACAGCCCAACGAAAATTTAGATTTTTGATTTTTGTTTATTAAAGTTTAAAAAAATTTAATTCTACCTTATTTTACAAGAAAATTATGTTTTTGTCTTCATCTAAAATATTTAAATATGTTGTTGTGTCTTCTATGTTACAAAAAGAAAAAGGAAAAAGATTTTGTCTGCATTTAATATTGAAATATGAAATATATATATATATATATATATATCTTAATTCATTAATTTTCGTTTTGTCTTTGTCCTCGTTAGAAAAAATTAATGAC
Organism: Ficus carica; assembly: GCA_009761775.1. NCBI lineage: Eukaryota > Viridiplantae > Streptophyta > Magnoliopsida > Rosales > Moraceae > Ficus > Ficus carica. The sequence continues at coordinate 82,699 of VYVB01000674.1, read as the reverse complement.
AGATTTTACATTCATTCACAAAATGTCCACGAATTTTAATTTGTCAAACTTTTTCTTCAATACTTTGAAAATTTTGCGAATTCCCCGACAGTTAAATTCTTGACAGAAAAGTGGATGTGATATCAATTGGCAGCATAGGTTTTGGGTATTAAATTAATGTGAAATTGTGAAGTTATCTTTATAATCTATAACTATATATAGAAAGCACAATATGTTTTACTATGCAAAGCATTTTCGTCCAAAATGTTTTGTATTACGGTGCTTTACTGTCCAAAATGTTTCGTCCAAAATGTGCTTTATGGTTCATTTTGGGCGAAAATGTTTTGTGTTTGCTTTTTAGTCCTTCAATTTTTTTATGTAGGCTCTTTTTTATTTTTACAATTTAGTCCATTTTTTAGTCCTTTGATTTTCTTTTTTTTTATTTTGGCCCAATTTTTTTTTTATTATAATTTAGTTCTTTTTGTATTGAACGAAAATGTTTTGTATTTACTTTTTAGTCCTTCAGTTTTATTTTTTTTATTTTGGCCCAATTCTTATATTTTTTACAATTTAATCATTTTCTATATTGGTCATTTTTTTTCCATTTTAGTCCTTTATCTTTTTTTTTTTTTTTCATGCCTCTCTTTTTTCTTTTTTTTTTATGTTCTCTTTTGTGGGTCTATTTTTTAAATTATTATTTTTAATTTTCTATATGTAGATATAATTTTTCAAATGCATCTAACATGTGCATAGCACATGCTTTATACTAGTTAAGTTAAAAGAGTAAATATTTAGTACTAATTGTCATTTTTTTTTCCTTGTACGTACCTCTGTTTTGGTTAACTTCATAAGTTTACATTTAATAAGGGTAATGAGTACCACTTTGGTGCCTATGAAAGCCTCTTTATAATTTCATATTTAATACCCTTAATTAATGCAGCCACATGCATTTTTCAATAGCCAAGCTGCAACCCAAATCTTTGAAACTTTGAATCGACAATAACCAAAAAAAATGGCACAACTTGGAATACGCAAGAAAACTTGTACCAATACCAAAGCTTTTCAAAAAGAAAAAAATTAACAAATTATCAGGAATACGACAGCAACCCATAAGACGACATCCAGTATAAAAGGGGTGTATAGGGCAGGTTTTATTGAGATTTGATATAATTATCAAATATTGATTGAAATTATTTTTTATGATTTTTTCTAATTTTTATATTAATTGATTGTAATATAGGATATTTAAATTTGTTTGTATTAATTTTTTATATTAGAAAATTGGATTTCTTGATAACAGAATATTTGATATCTTTGGATAACTTACCGGTTTTGTACTTATAAACTTGTATTTATATGAGATAGTGCTCTTTTCTAGTGAATATTCTTTCTATTCTTAATTCGTGGTTGAAACCACGTTAATCTTCTGTTCTTTTTTCTATCTTTTATTCTCTTATTTTTTCAATTTATTTACTTTCATTTTTTAAGACAGTCACCCTTAACCCTACCCGTATGCTGAGGGTAAAGTCAACAGTCAATCAAATCAAGTTAAATTAAGTTCTAAGATTTACTGTGGAGCCAACTAGATATATGTTGTAAAATAGACTGCACAAAAGTAAAGAGAGACAAATAACACATAATTGATAGAAGTAGTATGGTAAGAAATAGCATATTTTAAAAGTGGTATTGAAATTAATAGCACAATACCATATTTATTTGAAAATACTGTATTTTGTTGAAATATCGAAAAACTGAAAAATGACGGATCTAAAATACCGTATTTCCAATAAAATATAATTAATTAGAAATATTTTTGAAAATACCGGATTTGTTTTGAAATACCGTATTTTCTTGAAAAATCCAAAAGATTTTTATTTGAAAATATCGGATTTACTTGAAAATACCGGAAATATCATATTTTAATTAAATTTCCAAATAATTTTAATTTGAAAATATTCGATTTATTTGGAAATACCATATTTACTTAGAAATACAGTATATTATTGAAATATCAAAAAACTTTAAAAAAAATAACAGATATACTTGAAAATACCGTACTTCTAATGAAATATAATTAATTAAAAATATTTTAAAAATACCAGATTTACTTAGAAATACCGTATTTTCTTGAAATATCCAAAGGATTTTTATTTGAAAATATTGGATTTACTTGAAAAATACCGGAAATACCATTTTTAATGATGTATAATTAATCAAAAATATTTTGGAAATATCGGATTTGACTGCAAATACCTTATTTTGTTGATTTCAATCCTAATTTTAATGAAGTATGCAAAAACAATTTTATTAAGAGGTATTGGATTTTACTTAGAAATACCGAATTTTAATGAATTATTGAAAAATACCGTATTATTTTCTTTTTGACATATTATCTAGAAAATAAAATATTTTCTTTTTTCATATTAAAATACTAGTTACTAGTGGATTTCCTGAGAAATATTTAAATTACACAAAAACTAAAACTAAAGTTGCTTTCCTAATTTGGTAAATATTGTATTTACCACAAGTTACATAGATTTAAAAAAGTTACAAATTAACCCCATTTAGAAAACCTAACCCCAAATTACGAAAAATCCCCAAATCAATTTCACCCTAATCTAGGCAGAGATAGCACCCGAGATCGGCGTCAGACTTGTCGTAATCGGGGAGGAGGCGACACCACATCGTGAGCTTCAGAAAGAGACCCATGTTCGCCAGCAAAATGAGGTTTCGTCGCAATCTTGGTCACGATTTTCTGGTCAAACGGCTCGACCTTACATCGCGATTTTACGTTGTTGGAGGCGTGATTTTACATTGCCGGTGGGGCGAAGGTTCTGTCGGGATCTAGGTCGCGATTTTCTAGTCTCGGGGTGTGAGTTTTTGACGCGATTTTCGTTGCCGGACGCGCTTGGTTCTGTCGTGGTATTACTGCACCGGAGAAGTACGATTTCGATGCGGCTGCTTGGACGTGAGGATCTCTGACTCCAAGAACGACGACGAACGCGATAGTGATAGTGGACTACGTACTGCCGATTTCTGGGTCAGAGAAGGAGAGACATTTTCAGTTTTTTGGGCCTTTTTTTCTTTAAATCGGCTATAATTTACTATCCCCTAACATTTATGCTATAATTTACTCTCACCACCCTCAATTATGCTATTTTCCTCTTTCTCCCTAGTTTTTCTTACATTAAAATTCTAGTGCCATCAGTACAATAAATTCAATAAACCTTTCAAATTGACTTCAACTATGAAAAAAATATAGATTTAGCAGCTTCTCTCCTACTCTATTTTCTTGATCGGGTCACATCTTAGAAAAAAAAAAAAAAAAAAAAAATTTGCGATTTATTTGTATAAACGCAGTCTCAATATTTGACTCTATTATTGTTAATAATTGCTTTAATTTATTATTGTTAAGTCAATGCACTTTATCGGTAGTGTCACTTTCTTATCCATTGTACTTTATTGCCAATTTGCATTTTTCTTCAGCAATGGAGGCTGTTATATGAACAAACCAATAATGTCTAGACCTAGTGTGTGTGTGTTTCTATATATATATATATATACATATACATATATATATATATATACATGTTTTGCATATATAGCAAACACATATAGCATTCTCTTGCATATTTCAAACAATCACTCGCTAGTTAAAATTATTGATTTGATGACGGTTATTAACCATCGTCTAAAGTTAACACGACGGTTAGACAATCATTGTATAATCCACCGTCGTGGAATGATTTGAGATACAATGACGGTTAATAAATCGTCGTGGTTAGGTGATATTCCACGACGGTTCACACCGTCGTCGAATAGAGAAATAAGACGGCAAAAGTTACTATTGTGAGAACTTTACATTGCAGTTTTTGTGAAAAACTGTCATGTACAGTACAGTTTATGCGACGGTTTGGTCAAAACGTCGTGTAAAGTTCATGATCATTTAGCACATAGTTTGGAAAGTAGAGTTTACACGACGGTTTTTACAAAAATCATCGTGTAAACTCCACATTATACAACAGTTTTTACAGAAACCGTCGTGTAAACTCAAGCTTACACGACGGTTTTTACAAAAAAAAAAAAAAAAAATATCAAGAGATAGAATTTATAGAAACGTAGAAATCACTAAAATGGATATAAACACCACTTCCTTGATTAAGTGTCCTAGAAACTCTAATTAATATCACACGTTTTCTTCTAAAGCTAAATCAGATATATAATAACGTTGAATAGTAGTTACTTGAAAATACCATATTTACTTGGAAACATCGTATTTTATTGAAATATCAAAATATTGAAAAATGTCAGATCTACTTGAAATTATTGTATTTCCAACAAAATAAAATTAATTAGAAATATTTTGAAAATACTGTATTTTCTTGTAAAACCCAAAAGATTTTTATTTGAAAATATTGGATTTATTTGGAAATACCAGAAATATCATATTTAAAATAAAATTTCCAAATAATTATAATTTAAAATATTAGATTTACTTGGAAATACCATATTTACTTGGAAATACAATATTTTATTGAAATATCAAAAACTAAAAAAATATCGGATCTACTTGAAAATATCGTACTTTTAATGAAATATAATTAATTAAAAATATTTTGAAAATACCATATTTATTTGAAAATACCGTATTTTCTTGAAATATCCAAAAGATTTTTATTTGAAAATATTAGATTTAGTTGAAAATACTAGAAATACTGTTTTTAATGATGTATAATTAATTGAAAATATTTTGGAAATATCTGGTTTACCTGGAAATACCTTATTTTGTTGATTTCAAACCTCATTTTAATGAAATATGCAAAAACAATTTTATTTAGAGATATTGGATTTACTTAGAAATACTGAATTTTAATGAATTATTGAAAAATACCATATTATTTTCTTTTTTGAGATATTATCTAGAAAATAAAATATTTTATTTTTTTCATATGAAAATACTAGTTACTAGTGGATTTCCTAAGAAATATTTAAATTGCATAGATTTAAAAAAGTTACAAATTAACCCCATTTAGAAAACCTAACCCGAAATTAAAAAAAATCCCCAAATCAATTTCACCCTAATCTCGGCAGAGATAGCACAGGAGATTGGCGTCGGACTTGTCGTCATCGGGAGGAGGCAACACTACATCGTGAGCTTCAGAGATGTTCGCTAGCAGCACGAGGTTTCGTTGTAAACTAGGTCACGATTTTCTGGTCTCACGGCTCGACCTTACGTCGCGATTTTACGTTGCCGGTAGGGCGAAGGTTCCGTAGGGATCTAGGTCGCGATTTTCTTGTCTCGGGGTGTGAGTTTTTGACGCGATTTTCGTTGCCGGAGGCACTAGGTTCTGTCGTGGTTTTACTGCACCGGAGAAGTGCGATTTCGATGCGGCGGCTTGGACGTGACGATATCTGACTCCAAGAACGACGACGAATGCGACGGTGACGGTGGACTTCGTACTACCGGATTCTGGTTCAGAGAAGGAGGGGCATTTTCAGTTTTATGTGCCTTTTTTTCTTTAAATCTGCTATAATTTACTATCCCCTAACATTTATGCTATAATTTACTATCGCCACCCTCAATTATGCTATTTCCCTCTTTCTCCCTAGTTTTTATTACATTAAAATTTTAGTGCCATCAGTACAATAAATTCAATAAACCTTTCAAATTGACTGCAACTACGAAAAAAATCTAGATTTAGGAGCTTCTCTCCTGCTCTATTTTCTTGACAAGTCGGGTCACATCTTAAAAAAAAAAAAAAAAATTGCAAATTATTTATATAAACGCAGTCTCCATATTTGACTCTATTATTGTTAATAATTGCATTAATTTATTATTGTTAAGTCAATGCACTTTAATGGTAGTGTCACTTTCTTATCCATTGTACTTTATTGCCAATTTGCATTTTTCTTCAGCAATGGAGGCCGTTATATGAACAAACCAATAATGTCTAGACGTAGCGTGTGTGTGTGTCTCTCTCTCTCTCTATATATATATACATGTTTTGTATATATAGCAAACACATATAGCATTCTCTTGCATATTTTAAACAATCACTGCAGCCATGGACCTTTCTATTCCCTCCTCCATAATCTTTACCTTCTTCCTCTTCTTGCTCATGGTAGCCAAAATAATGCACAACCACAAAAGGAAAAGATCTTTCCCGAAATACCCCCCAGGACCACGGAAATTACCACTCATAGGAAACTTGCACCAGCTTTTTGGCAGCTCATTACCCCATCACTCTCTGAGAAACTTGGCCAAAAAATATGGACCCCTCATGCACTTACAACTCGGCGAACTTTCAAACATTGTTGTTTCATCACCGGAAATTGCCCGACAAGTTCTCAAAATCCATGATACTAATTTTGCCAACCGACCGTTTCTTCTCTCCGCGAAGATATTGTCCTATGACTCGACAGACATCGGGTTTTCTCCGTATGGAGATTATTGGAGACAGCTTCGCAAAATTTGCTCCATGGAGCTATTAAGCGCGAAACGGGTCCAGTCATTCAGACCAACAAGGGAAGAGGAAGTGCTAAATTTCATCGAAGCAATACGTGCGAGTGAAGGCTCGGTGGTCGATCTTAGCGAGAGAATTTCTTCCGTCAGCTTTAGCATAACATCAAGAGCAGCCTTTGGAAAAAGATGCAAGGATGAGAAGGCTTTCATCCCCATTGTGAAGGAAATATCGAAGGTGGCTGCGGGGTTTTCTTTGTCCGATTTATACCCTTCGGTTAAAGTGTTTCAACTGATCAGTGGAATGAGGAACAAGCTTGAGAAACTGCATCAAAGGATTGATCGAATACTCGAAACTATTATTGAAGAACATAAGAAGAAAAAAAATGCAGTAATGATATCCGATGCGGAAGAAGACTTGGTTGATGTTCTCTTAAGGCTTCAGAACTCCGGCGACCTTGATCATCCCCTAACGGACGGTAATATCAAAGCAGTTATCTTGGTAAGTACCTCCTAGAATTTCAAATTATTATTTTGTCATCTATACCATGTTCTTCAAAGTTAAAAATTACGGTCTTGATTAGCTTTTGGAATTAAGAAGAGCCTAAGTAGATTATTTCGTAGTTTTTTGAGATTTTTTTTTTTAATAAATGGTGGACACAGGCTCTGTCAGAGACAACTTATTGTTTTCCGTGGGGCTGTACATTAAAGAACAAAGTTTATTGGGGCTTATGTAGATATAATTAATTTTTACTTGGAGCAACATAATAAAAAGGTAACGTTTTTAGTAGTAATATTGGAAAAAAAAAAAAAAGGTTAAAATAAAAGTTCACTGGGGTGGAAGCCCCCTCGCCCATATGGGTGATTCAGCCTTAATTTGGAGACAGGAATCAATAGGTGTACTAAGATATCTTGGCTAGATTAATACCTTTTTAGTAATTTTATTTCAGAAAATCGTTGTTGGGATTTAAAAAAAAAAAAAAAAGTTGGTGAAAGTATTAAGCTGTTGAATGTTCATCATTGCACAACCCGGTTTAGCTACCAATCTTGAACAGTAGCTTATTAATTTTTCAGGACATTTTTAGTGCTGGAAGTGATACATCATCGACGGCTATTGAGTGGGCAATTTCCGAGCTATTGAAAAACCCGATGGAGATGGAAAAGGCGCAAGCAGAGGTACGAAGGGTCTATCACGGCAAAGGAAACGTTGACGAAACAAAACTTCACGAACTGAAATTCTTAAAGCAGTGATCAAAGAATGCCTGAGACTACACCCCCCTGCTCCTCTACTAGTCCCAAGAGAGTCGAGTCAGAGTTGTTTGATCGACGGATACGAGATACCCCCGAAAACCAAAGTCATTGTCAATGCGTGGGCGATTGGGAGAGACTCCATGTATTGGGAAGATTCCGAGAAATTTTACCCCGCGAGGTTCCTGAATAGTTCAATTGATTATAAGGGGGTAGATTTTGAGTTCATCCCATTCGGCGCTGGACGGAGAATTTGTCCTGGAATTACGTTCGGTACAGCGGTTGTTGAGCTGACTCTAGCACAGATTCTTTTCAATTTTGATTGGAAATTTCCTACAGATATGAAACCGGAAGATCTAGACATGACGGAGGCGTATGGCTTGGACGTCAGAAGAAAAACCAATCTCAATTTGGTGCCCATTCCTTATCCAAACAGTTTCGGCCGGATAGACTCGGGCAAATGAAATATACATATATTTATATAAACGCAGTCTCCATAATTGACTTTATTATTGTTAATAATTGCATAAATTTATTATTGTCAAGTCAATGCACTTTGTCGGTAGTGTCACTTTCTCGTCCCTTGAGCTGTATCGCCAATTTACATTTTTCTTCAGCAATGGAGGCTGTTTTATGAATAATGTCTAGACCTAGTGTGTGTATTTCTATATATATATATATATATATATATAATATTATATACATACATGTTTTGTATATATAGCAAACACATATAGCATTCTCTTGCATATTTCAAATGATCACTGCATCCATGGACCTTTCTATTCCGTTTTTTTTTTTTTTTTTTTTTTTTTTTTTTTTTGTGACAAGTTTTTTGGCACATCCATATATGAATTGCTCTGAATCTACAGAAAAATCATGTTCACCTTCTTCGATTAGCCCAAACCAATCTAATTTTATTGGTTTGCACTAATCTATATCTATAGATATCTAATTACATTTAATATAGATTGTTTACTATTCATTCTCGCACAATTCACTATTTAAATATTGCAACCAAGCTCTTTTTTTTTTTTTAATCCACTATATCGTTTTTAGTTTAATAGAATGTAAATCATGTATCATACTAACTTATTATAAACCTAAAGTATTAAAAACGTTAAAATTAAGCCCATACAAAACGTGTTTTCAACTAGAGTATATATATAGTACATGATTTTTTTATGGTTCTGAAATTAAACAACACATGCTTTCCTCTGATTGTAGACTAATTCTTCAAAGAACTAGTTATTTAAGAGTTAAAATCAACAGTATAAGTTATTCATTTTCCTTGAAACTTCTCGATAGGCGATAGTCATACACAATGGGAATCGTATGCAGATCATCCTTTCTCCTTACCGTCAAGCTGAACGACTCGGTCATGTCTAGATCTGTTGGTTTCATTTAATTAGAAAGTTTACAATAAAAATGGTAAAGCTAAAAAGCAAGAAGAAACAAACATTGTTCATGGCAAATGAAATGCCTGGACATATATATTCTCCTTCCAGCACCAAATGGGATAAACTCAAAATTGTTTCCTCTGTAGTAAACAGACCTATTAAAATACCTCTCGGTCGTAAAACTTTCAGGTTGATCAGTCCAATATCTAGGATCTCTTCCAATAGCCCGTGCATTAACTGTAGCAACCCATGCCTCCCTTTGGTATGATATTGTTCACTTTGGACTTCGTGCCCACATGGTTTTGCTCTTGAGCTCAAACCAAAAAAAACCTCATACCATTAAGAGATAGTAACTTTACTTATGAATCATCACATATATCCATTTTCAAGCGATGTGAGACTGTACAACTTACCATCTTTCTTATAGGTATTGATGACTGTCATATTACAATGACCTCATTTTCATATGTATCTCACAACCATGAATCTCACACTTCTCTTCACATTCTCTAGGAAGTACAAAGGAAGAGAAGAATGTAATCTCATAATCCTAAGTATTTCATCTCACGAACGCATGTTCATCGACTGACCAATTCTACTAAAGACTTCCCTAACCTAATCTTGTGCTTTTTTCAACACTCTTGGATTCCTTATCATTTTAGCCATTGCCTAGTCCATAATTGTAGCTGCAGTCTCGTCTCCAGCAGTGAACATGTCCTGAAATTTTGTTATTCATATTGTTAAGTTATTGGAATTTAGGTTATATACTTCGCAAGTTGTTACTAAATTAGCAGGTAAGAAGCAACATCTATACTTCGCAAGTTCTCATGAAATTTCAGAAGAACATCTACCGAATCTTCTTGAAATGTACCATTTTCTGTTCTTGGCTTCATCTCTCTATGCACCTTGATGATATTCTCCATTGTCCTTAGCCCTTTTTTGCAGCCTCTCCATCTTAGGCCTCACAGGACTGATAACGTTAAGCAAGTTGAAAGATGGAAACAAATCCGAAAGTTCAAAACCTCCACATAACTGCAAAGCTTCCACTACAATTCCTTTGAACTCCTCGTGGTCTTCGCTTTTCTTGGTAAGATTGATACTTAACCCGACATTTGAACCGATATCCATTCGACGGGATTAATTAAACATCTCCTCTCTTCTAAATGGGTCTGAAAGACTGAACTGTTGCAGCGTTCAAGAGCTCCTGGGTACAAATTTTCTTTAGCTGTTGCCAATACTCACCGTATGGAGAAAGGCGATATCAGTGCAATCATATAACAAGATCTTTGAAAACACATGCCGGGGCCTAGATGCAAAGATCTTTGGCATAGTCTGGAGATGAAACTACCATCGTAGAAACTTGGCCAACTTTTAAAGACCAGAAAAGTTGGTGCAATTTCCTAGAAAAGGCAGTTTCCATCGTCCCGGGGGGTAGTTTTGAGGCTGAGCTGATTGTTTTAGCTCTTCTCCTGAGTACGTTCACGAGCACCATAAACACAAAAAGGAATAAGTTGAGAAGGATGGGGAAAGAGGGTAACTCGAGAAACATGATGAAGAAAATGTGGACTAGATTGGACTTTTTCTCCAATTAATTTTTTGAAGTCCAATGACATGACATGTATCTTTTTTTTTTTTCTTGCAATTTTTAATTTATTTTTTAAATAATATTTATAAGCAAACATTTAATTAAAGAAGAAAAGAAAAAAAAATTTCACAAACCTAAGACATAGGAGCAAAGTTAAAAAAGGAAAAATTTATGGTAGGAATTCTACTTTTGTTTTATATGCTGGTTAAGTCTTGTTTTAAAAAAAATTAAAATTAGTTATTTTAAGAGCGCGAATTGGACGCCTTTCGAAATTACTAAGTCAGTTTTCTCTCTCCTATCATTCATTCAAAACAAGTAGTACTCTAGTCTCGATATTTATATGTAATTAATTTATATGTTTTACGGCATGACTTGAGATTTTGTAAATACTTAAAATATAAGTATATGTCAATATATATGAACTCAAAATAGGCTGCCTATCAATAATTCGAATTTACACTTGGGGTTCATGAATTTTGGTAGGACCTTATTAGACATATTTCCTTCTTAACTTTCATCTTTACACTTGGGCCCCTCTTTGAAACTTAATTTACAACTTCAAACTAATTTGAAATTTTAAGAGTAGCTTAAATCCAAAATAGGAGATAGACGCTTCTAACATAATATTGGGAGATCATTAATTACCAACTTTTTCTCCATTTGTCTGTGTGAAATGATATTCTCCACCTCCATCTACGAATTGTTCCGAATCTACGACGACAGAGCAATCATGCTCACCTTCTTCACTAACGCCTGCAGTGGTCCCGAGTACTAATTAATTCTTGTTTCAAGTTAGTGAAATGGTTTTGCGAATTCCCTCATCAATCCCTGGCGACAGTTGATCACGTATTGAAATCGAATCACTTGATTGGTTTAATGTATCCAAAGGGATATCATCCTTCTTGTCAAAATGGTTGGCCATGGTGCTGAACTTGCGCAAAAGCGAGCTTCCCGGATGGACGGAATTCACAGCAGACCAGTGATTGCGGTAGAACCTTGACCAAATATATTACGCACGAACAAATTGAAGCTAGTCCCGTAATGATAAAAAGACCTCCAAAACTGTACACGCTAAGACTCGGACCATCGGAAGAGAATATGGATCCGGCTTGATCTTCACATTTGGTCTTGTAATCTCCGAAGTATTTGTACTCCAATTCTTGCATTCTTTTATAATCTTGGGTCACATTCAAGATTGCCCTTGAAAGTGAGAGACAAGAGGAGACCCTAAAGAGAATGCCTGAAGTAGAAATGACATTTAACAGAATTTAATTTCATAAATACTTGTAACACAAAAAAGTATATATATGTAAGCCCATATACTAAAAATATGTCAACATATAATATATATTTATATTAACCAACAGACAGAACGCCTTGGAGAAAGTCATAGAGAGGACATTGTGTTTGTTTACCATTGTTATTTTTGAAGCTTATTCTTGGTGGAGTTTATACAATAAAAGGGTATACGTAGTTGCTACTCAACTCTCTGGATCCTCCACTGCTCTTTGTATCAATTCTTCTTCTGGTTAATTTATTCTTAATAAATATACGTTGAGCTAAGTTGATGATGTGAGGTTTTAGTGGGTGCCAACATAGTTAGAATGTGTCCAAGACTCTTCGAAATTGACGAACTATGATTTATATATTCAAAAATAATTTCATTATAGTGTGATGAGCAACAACTAGTATTCAAATTCTCGGAAACTTCTCAACTTAATTGACACCCTGTGAAATATTCATCCCACACCAAAATTTCCCATTCAAATTTATTGAATAAAAAAACAGTTAAGTTCGTGTTGTACGGTTTCACTTATCGCTATCCTGTCGCTGAGTGCCAAGTGGCGAGAGGTTGTTATGAAGATTAAAGTGGATGCAGGGTAATACTATCAAACCACTATTTTTTTTTTTAATGAAGAGAACAGACTTCCTAGAATTTTAACATTAATAATAATAATATCGACGAAATGATGATAATAATAAAATTGATTGATGTGACAGAAAAATACTTACGAAGCCAAATCCGTCGGATCTGTAGGTTGGTCCAGCCATCATATATTTTGAGCAGTACTTTGCTAGGAAGAGCTTGATAAAGGGGATTTCATCAAATATGGCTTCAACTCCACCATTTTTGCTTCCTTTAGATAACGCTTCGTGATATTCTTCGGGACTAGTATAAAACTTTAGCTTGGACTCATTGAACTTCAATTGTGCTATTAAAAACTCTCTTACATAGGAATTCTTCAAGTATCCAACAAAGGCTCCATTCCTTATGAGCTTGTCAACATCAACTATAGCTGGTTGTAACCTTTGCACTGTCAATATTGATGCTAAGCTTGCAGTGTAACTTTGTGTCAAGATGAGGACCACAAAAATCCATATGATCATCACAAATCTTGACCAGTTGTTTACCAAGTTCTCCCCTATAAAATATCACGTTCAAAAGTAAGTTTCGCATATATGCATAGAAAGAGATGGAGATTATAGTATCAAGTCGGTTCTTGAAATAAATTGACGGAAGTTGACCCACTTCGAAAAATTTGAATTTTCACAATTAGATTACATAAAAAATGAAACTTCATTTTTTTTTTTTTTCTTTTTCAAAGAGATAGAAGAAATCCAATTGATGAATTAGATGATTGCTTATTAAAAGTAATGTTATGATAAAACTTTTTTGTAATCTTCCTTATTTTCTTAAGATACCAAAAGAGATTAAGGTTATTAACTATACGGAGTAAAGCAGAATTACTCACTATGTGCAAACACAAGAGTTGAAAAGGAGAACCAAAAAATGGTGCCAAGTTGTTGATTTGGTGGACCTCTGAACTGTGCGTTTGTGCGATGTTCAAGGATCCATATTATGAACCCTGTAAACACGAATGCACACCCGGTTGTCAACCAGAGATCTAAACTCAGTGGCTTTAGGAAAATCCATATGTTCTTCTTATCATCTTTGATTTTACTATCATCGAGACACCCGCTTCATAGTAAGGCAAGGTGAAATCGACATGTGATGCCCTATTTGCAAGGATTGTTATATCTCCAATCACGGCATCAAATTTCTGCATAATCCATGGATGAACACACTGAAGTACTGGCATTTATAATCATTCAAGAAACAATTATACATAACTAAACACAAATATGTATGTAGTATGTTCTATCATCAGACTGACTAATCACATCCTAATTATGTTGGCACCGACTAGTAAATTGTAAGTTAATCTCGGAAATGAATCTACTTTAAAAGCAAAACATGAGCATACCTTATGGTTGATCTCAGAAATAAATTGATCATAAGTCCCTGCCATTTTCTTGAGCTATTTGCATATGGGATAAACTTATATGGAACAGCAAATGGCAACTTGTCTAACGCTTCGAGGAAGATATCATGGGAAAATCCTGAAATCTTGGGCTCATTTGTACGCGGATCCCATTCTACTTTCGTGAATTTTTTGAAACCATTTGTGACGGGGACTCCAATCTTTAATTGGTCACCAATGATAGGTAAAACCCAACCCTTTGGTGGTGCTTTAGTTGAGCCGGGCCAGATGATTGTTTTTAGTGCATCCCTAGATGAGTTCGCTGTTTTAACAGATACAATTCCTTCCTTTCTCTTCCAATAACCAATAATCCTTTCTCTTTTCTCAACGACGTTGACAATCTCATATGGTACGGGTTGCAATTGTCGTCTTCTCAAATCGAATTCTCCACTCAATCCTTCAAATTTAGTACGTTCCAACCTTTCGAGAAGCATGGAGCCTGATTTAGAGACTCTTATGCCAAATGAGTCACTTTCATCAATTCTTCCAATTACCTTTTCCCCAAACACGCTGTAATCAATCTTTGCAACCGTTTCTACGGCTTTTGCTACTGCCCATATTGTGTCATACGCCCACAGGCCAAACAAACTTATTTCTGTATTTTTCCCATTTTGATCTGTCCCGTTAAAGAATCTCGTCTTCCATCTCATTTTGAAATCACTTGAGGCCTTTTGACAAAGGTACAAGGGGCCTCACACCCAAAACACCTTGCATTGAATCAAACACGTTTGAAATCGTTGGATCTAGCAAAGTTGAGAAGCCATCAGTGACGATCCACGCAAACCCTTTACTCATCATGCCGACCTCCGCTGCTTGCCGAAAGAGTTCAGATCCCAGAAAAGCCGTCATGTGCACCAACAAAACCCTACTCTTCCTTGCCATTATCTGGCCAAGCTCCTTCGCGATCTTTAGCTGATAGTTGGAGGAAGGGGAAATGACGCTTCTATAACATACCCGAGTCTTGACTTGTTGAAGGGCATCTGTTAAATAAGGAATCAAGCCGTTTCCAAATTCCGTGTCCTCATAGATCAAAACTACCTCTTGCCAGCCAAAGTTTTGAACTAGGGTGGCAATAGCTTGCACTTGATTGTAATCGTCTTGGCATGTTCGAATGAAATAAGGGTTGTGGGTTGGATCTAGAGAAGGGCTTGTAGCTGAATATGAGATTATCGGAATTTGCGCTTTTTCTCCAAGATCTATCACGAACTTTGCTTGTGTTGACTTTTGAGGTCCTATTATTACGTGAATTTCTTGGTTGTTCATCAACTCTATAGCTGCAGATAATTAAATTAGATTGACACAAGAGTGGCAAAAAGTTAAGTAGAAATTTTCATTCAAACATTTTCGTATTTATATTCCGTACATCTCTAACGCTAAATAAGTGAAAAATGCACGTTTGGTTTCTCTCTAAACCGAAGCTTTGCGGAGCTCAAAACGGTAGTCAAGGAGAACAATATTCCCAAGACAAAGAAGACTTTAGAGAAAGGAATGCCATAGAAGAATTATTGGAACTCAAAAAAAAAAAAAAAAAAAGATACTCATGGCAAAATTCAATATGTGAAAATGTAAATAAATATTGGAAACAAAGATTAAAATAAATCAAACAATAAATAAAAAGAGCTAATTTTTGTTACTTTCTGAAGATGCAGCCACAGTATCGTTCGCAGAATCCTTCACAAAAATGGTCAGTCTCGTTAGAGAATTTGCATATTCGGCGTAGAAGTCGGAGATAGCCATGGAAATATAGTTTCTTGAGATGCTTCCAACAGACGAATGCAAGTCAAGAACTACTCCTACTCCTACCTTTAATTTCTTGTGTGATTTTTCAGCACAGAGACAAAGGCCTATTAAGTGGAAAAATAATAATATTAAGCTAAAGAACAACAAGAGGATATTGTTTTTGGCCATCATTTTCCTGCTTATAACTCTCATAATTATCTCTCTCTTTCTTTCGGGCTTTTTTTTTTTTTTTTTTTTTTTTTGACGTTTCGTAAGAAAATGTGGAGAAGAAGAACCTGAAGCTGATTAGTATGAATCTGTTTACAACGTGTTTTTCAAATCACAAAATTTCCAAGTACTTGCAAACCAACCGTTACGTAAGTAATCCGTCACATCATTTATTTATTATTATTATTTTTATTTTTATTTTTAAACGGAGCCTAAGCTCCTATCAATACCCATATTTAAAACGTTGAAAGGTACTAAAATAGTGCCTTTGGTCCTCGCCTCTAATCGCATCATGTGACGGGTCCTAAGTCCGTCATGTGATATTTTAAAAAAAATTATTTTTTAAAAATTAAAATTTTCAATTTTTTAATTTGCTTTTTAATTTTTGTTTGCTCTATTTATTTATTTTACACCGTTCTAAACCTATCATATGATAATTTTAAATAAGAATTAATTTTAAAAAATTAAAAAAATAAAGAAAATTAAAAATTAATTTTTTTTTGTTTTATTTTGCGTTGTTTGTCTATTCCGTACATGCAAAACACATGCATTTCAACTAGTTTATTAAAAAAAATAAAAGTACAAATTAGAAAAATAACAGTTCTTAGACATTTATTTAAATAAATGATTTTTTTAATGTTCAGGAAAATGAGGGATTGATTATATCCAATCAACAATTAATCATAGCTAAACAATGATTTACTATACTAGTATAAAAATAAAAAAAAACGCATAATAACATTGGTCAATCAATGATCAATCATGCATGGTCGATAACTAATTAACAATGGTCAATCAGTGATTCACTGATTGACCGTTTTTTGAAAACAGTCAATTTGTTAATTTTACAAAACTTTAGTTATTCATTAAAACCCTGATAAAAAAAAGTCATTTACCTGCATTTATATATCAAAAGAAAACATTATTTGATTTCGGATTTACTTACCCAAAAAAAAAAAATCTAAATAAACACTTTTAAATTTTAAATTTAGAAGTTTTTAAGTAAATTCCTCCCTTCTCCGGCTAATCTAGCATATAGATATATACAAATTTTTGTGATATATGATTTATGATTCTCACTTATTAAAATTAAAGTACTCTCATATTTCATATCTAGGAATTACCACCTAATAAATCCCTTCTATCTCATTTGTTGATTTAGTCTTAGTTTTTTTATTTTTATAATTATTATCATTATTTTTATTTTTATTTTTATTTTTATTTTTTTTTGCAACGGTGTGTGACAGCTGAAAAGCACAAATATATACGGTTGATTTAGTCTTAGTCTTTTATTTTATTATTATTTTTTTCGCAACGGTGTGTGACAGCTGAAAAGCACAAATATATAAGGCCTGAAAACCATATATTAAGATAGCTACTACATGTACAACCAATGAAAAGCTTGGATACCTTTACCAACCAATAAAAAGTGTGAAGCCAAGTCACTTATCCAATGGTAAGGAAGCACTTACATTATCCCTCAAAATCATATGCTCAAGCTAATAACTGAATACAAGCTAAACAGGTCAAGTCTTTTTCCTCTTTTTTTATTTATTTATTTTTTTTTACTCCCCTTAATAAGCAAAAATTTATTAAAAGAACAAAAAACTTCTCAAAGCCATAGTCATGCAGGTCCTTAGAAAAGAAAAGAATAAAACAAAATGAACATAGACTAAACAAAATAACAAGTTATATACAGATGCTAATAAGCAACCCAAGAGAAAAACCTTAAATTTTTCCTTGCACATAAGTTTGTACACCAGCTTGCTTGTTTGATTATGTAATACAAAAATATTTTGTTTCATTTTTGTTACTTTATCAATTTTAGCCAATTTCCCACGTCAATGTAGAGTCTATTTTAGTTTCTTAAAAATCCCTCTATTTTCAAACAGTTTGATTAAAACAACGAACTTTCAACCGTTTGAAAATTACGAAGACTTGACCAAAGTAAATGTTGAAGGAAACTCCCATTGAACGTGGTCAATACTCTCAATCAGTCAATGATCATATGAACACGTACAAAAAATTGGTCAGGAGGCAAGAAATTACATTTACTCGTTATTTAAGCATTGAATTCAAAGGATTCTTTTATTATTATTATTATTATTATTATTATTCTTTCTAGATTATAAGAAGGGTTAAAGGAAAACATGTCTTTCTGAGAAACCGTTGATTTTTTTAACAAGTGAAAAACTAAGATAGGGAACAATTAGAGACATAATTTTAGAGATATTTTAATTGGAGACGAGTTTAGTTTTTGAAAATGTGCATTTTGAAGTGTTGCATTTTTAGTGCCAATTTATATTTAAATTTTAATATACTAATTTATACCCTTTCTTGATCAACACATTATTTTGAACTTATAATGACCAAAATACCCTTAAAAAGAATGACTAAAATTAAGTTTTACCTGAATTTTATTTTTATTCAAAGAGTTTGCCGTGAATCTTTAGGATATAACATCAGATTATGATACATGTATCTATACTTTTATTTTTCGATCAACATGTTCATTTTGACCTCAAAATACCAAAAATACCATTAGAGTTAAAATTAAAAAATAATTGAATAAATTCAAATTTTAGAGTATTTTGTTCATTTTAAGTCAAAATTAAGTGTTGATCAAGAAATGTATAGACTTACATATTGAAATTTGTAGAACAGTACAAAAATTCATGATTTTAAAATGTAGGGTATACTTTCCAAGAAAAGCAAAATATATGGTATAAAAGTTGAAAAATCCAAATTTAAGTTTTCCTTTTTAAAGGTATGTTGGGCATTTTTGGTCAAATTTGAGTGCTGACCGAGAAAATGTATAGATTTATATATTTAGTGTAATCAGATGATATAAAAATGTAAAACTCCCCCATATATAAAGGGTATTTTTCTAAATAAAAGAAAAATACAGAATATAAAAATCTAAATAACCTACGAAGGCATTTTTAGAATTGGTGCTAGACGCTGACAAGTTGATGAAGCTCTATTGTGATACCATTGCAACAACTGTGGTAAAATCTACAATTGGTATGTTAAAAGTGGGACATTTTGCTATGCATAATAAAATATGTACATGAAATTGTTAACCACATTTATGAGTGAGGACTTAAGTTGCATCCGGAATCCATTGTCTCCAGCGGCACTATTTCTTGAGTGAAATTAGACGAATCACTTTGCAAGACTCCCTCATCAATCACTGATGAAACTTCGTCTTCGGAAACTTTGTCACTTGATCTGGTTAAAGAATCCGAAGGGACGTTATCCCTCTTGTCGAAATACTTCACCATTTCGCTGAATTTGTACAAAAGCGAGCCTTCCGGATGGATAGAATTCACAGCAGGCCAGTGTTTGCTGTAGAACTTGATCAAATGTATGAAGCATGAACAGGTTGAAGCAAGTCCTGTGATTATGAAGAGGCCACCAAAACTGTACAAACTAAGACTTGGACCATCCGAAGAGACGGTGGAGCCAGCTTGATATTGACACTTGTTCTTGTTGCCAAAGTACTTTTGTTCCAACTCTTGCATTTTTTTATGATCTTGGGTCACATTCAAGATTGCCCTTGAAATGTGAGAGACAAGAGGAGATCCTATAGGGAATGCCTGTAAAACAACATTCATATATTTGGACCTTATAATAGATTTTTATCAAAGAACAGGATTGGACATTTATAAACTCTAATTAAACGAATTTTCATGCATTTACAAATAAATAAATAAATATGTGTGATTTAGGAAAGTACCCAACCTTGGCGAGTAAAACTAAAATAAAAATAGGAAAAGTTTTTGGGCAAAATAAAATAGATCGACAAATTTAATATTTACCAAATAAAATAATTGTTTTTTTTTTTTTCAAATTTACTTGGTAAATAAAAAATTTGTTAAGGAAATGCTATATTTACTAACTTAGTTAATTGATAAATCACATATTGACTAAGTAAAATCCAGTCATTTTCAAAATCCCACAGAGGCTAGCTTAGTAGGTGGACATGGATAGATTTGGGTTGGAGCTCTTAGATTCACAACTTGAGAATGTTTTCATTTAATCTTTGATAAATGAGAACCATAGGTTCCTTACAGTTAAATAAAAAACTTTTTGGCCATTTTATTAATTATCATTGAATATCTAATAACCATTTTCTAAAATAAAAAATGAAAAAATAAATTTTCATTTTTATTTTTTATTTTTAACTAGTGATGGAAGGATTTAAACTCTACACGTTTGTGATGAAGTTAAGTGTGAAATTACCTCTAAGTTATACATGTAGCCATTCAAAAATAAGTTATTTGCAGCGATTTCTACATAGAAAGAACATATATATATATATATATATATATATATATTGGTAGGCAAAATCAATACTTACAAATCCAAATCCATCAGATTTGTAGGTTGGTCCAACCATCATGTATTTAGAGCAGTATTTAGCAAGGAAGAGCTTGATATAGGGGATGTCATAAAAGATGGCATCAACTCCACCATTTTTGCTTCCTTTTGACAAGGCTTCATGAAATTCCACCGGGCTACTATAAACCTTTAGCTTCGACTCATTGAAATTTAATTGTCCTATTAAGAGCTCTCTTATGTAAGAATTCTTCATGTATCCAACAAAAGTTCCATTCCTTTTGAGCTCGTCTATGTCAACTACAGTTGGTTGTAACCTTTGTACTGTCAACAATGAGGCCAAGCTTGCAGTGTAACTTTGTGTCAAGATGAGGACCACAAAAATCCATATGATCAACACAAATCTTGACCAGTTGTTCATCA
Source organism: Ficus carica (assembly GCA_009761775.1). NCBI lineage: Eukaryota > Viridiplantae > Streptophyta > Magnoliopsida > Rosales > Moraceae > Ficus > Ficus carica. The sequence goes on along the minus strand of VYVB01000674.1, from coordinate 61,993 downwards.
CTTTCTCCCCTAGAAAATATCAAATACGTATATAAAAGTACGTAAGTCTGGTATGTGTGCATTATTTAAAAAGTTATGATGTATCTACTGATTCCTATCATTGTTATTTGAAAACAAAAAATAAAAATAAGAAGAGAACTTTCAACCTGCATCAAATATATTGATAACTTGGTTAGTTGGTAACATTTATATTTGTTTTTGTTTTCATGTAAAATAGTAGTTGGAAAGATGACGACACTTATCAAAATGTTGCCACAAGAGAATCTAGAATCCTAGTTTAGATTTCAAACCAGAAAAAGAAAAGGAAATGAAAAAAGAACAGAACAGAAAAAGTAATAACAACGAATGACAATGAAAATCTTTATCAATGTAGATGAAAGTTGAAATACAAGGAAAGAAAAACAACAGAATGTTGGAGTACCTATTTTTAGTGATGTCAAAGTACTTAAATAATCCAGTTGAGTATTATTTTTAAACATATAACAATGGTGTGTTAATTTGGGAAGTTTGGGTTAAATGAGTACTCGACTATATTTAAAATATAGGAACCAAATCTTCGTTTACGATTAATTCATGAATAGGTCACCCATTATAAAATTAACGGTACACGTGGATAAAGATGGATATAGAGAGGTAAAATGGAATCGTACTCTAGTTATGAATATGCATGTCAGTAAGTTATATAGATGAGAAAACTTTTATCTTTTTTTTTTTTTTTTTCCTATGAAGGGTAAAAGAGGATTACTTACTATGTGCGAATACCAGAGTTGAAAACGAAAACCAAAAAATGGTGCCAACTTGTTGATTAGGTGGTCCTCTGAACTCCGAGTTTGTTCGATGTTCAAGGATCCATACAACGAAACCTGTGACTACGAAAGCACCTCCAGTTGTTAACCAAAGCTCCCAACTTAATGGTTTTAGGAAAATCCACATGTTTTTCTTGTTGTCGTCTTTGATTTTCACTACCATTGACACTCCTGATTCTGAGTATGGCAATGTAAAATCAACATACGATGTCCTGTTTGCAACGATTGATGTATCACCCACTACCGCGTCAAATCTCTGCACATCACAAATCAAAGGTAAAGAAAACATGTAGTGATAGTTCTTCAAATTAATTATTCAAAGAGAAAAAAAGATTAAAAAGACAACTCAAGTACCTTATTTTTAATCTGGTAAAGAAGGTCATCATATGTCCCAGCCATCCTTTTCGAGCTGCCATTGACGTATGGAATAAGATCATATGGAACATCAAATGGCAATTTCTTTAAACTCTCTACAAAGATATCATAAGAAAACCCGGAAAAGTTGATTGGCTTGTTAGTATGAGGATCCCATTCCACCTTGAAAAATTCTTCAAAATTAGGTGCTTCCTTAACAGGGACTCCAATCTTTAACTTGGGTCGTCCGACGACAGGAATTACCCAACCTCTTGGTGGGGTTCTTGTTGGTCCTGGCCAAACTATTGTTTCAAGTACATTTTCCACATAATTTGACGAGTTAATTAATACACTGGAGGATAATTGACTCAAATCATGAGACCCGATTCCTTTCTGAGAAGAATAGTATCCAATTACTCTCTCTCTTTTCCTTCCCATGTTGGTTATTTCATAATCTACAGGCTGCAATTGTCGTCCCTTCAAATCAAATTCTCCACTTAGACCTTTAAATTTAGTACCTTCCAACATGTCCAACAGCTTTGGGCCTAGTTCGGAGGCTCTTAAACCGAATAAACCACTTCCATTTTTTCTAGTTTTTTGCCTAAAACAACTTGAGTTCATTGTTGCCACGAATCTATCAGTAGCGCTCGCTAATGCCCAAACTGTATCATATGCAAAAAGACCAAATAAATTTATTTCCGAATTCCTTTTCTCCTTGTGAAATCTTACCTTGAAATCTTTGAGACCTTTTGACAATGGCACATAGGGCCTAACACCCACCACGCCTTGCATTTTATCCATGACGTCTATACCGATTGGATGTAACAGAGTGGACAATCCATCAGTGACAATCCATGCAAAGCCTTTACTCATCATTTTCATTTTTGCTGAAACTTTGAAGAGTTCAGACCCGAGGGAACCTGTCATGTGCACGAGCACGACCCTCGTCTTCAATTTCATTATCACACGAAGTTCTGTCACAATTTTTGAGTGCCGTTGATCGTAAGAGGATGTTGGAGAAATTACACTTCTATAAGATATACTCGTATCAATTTGTTGAAAGGCATCTGTTAAATATGGAACAAAGCCATTTCCATATTCGGAGTCTTCATAGATCAAAACAACCTTACGCCAACCATAGTGTTGAACAATGGATGCGATGACTTTCACTTGAGATAAGTCATCTTGGCTTGTTCGAATAAAAAAAGGGTTGAGGGTTGGGGACAGCGAGGGGCTTGTGGCTGAAAATGATATTATGGGAATTTGTGCTTTTTCTCCAAGGCTTATTACGAACTTTGCTTGTGCTGATCTTTGGGGACCAATAATGGCATGAACTTCATCCTTCTTCATTAGCGCCAAAGCTACAATGAAATTAGTGACGAATGAGAGTGGATTCCAAAGAGGCAAATGGCTTACTGAATTAAGCTATAATTTATAAAGATATACATGTTCACAAATGAAGGTGCGATGTGTGATGAACTACATCTTGTAGCTTGGCCAAATAAGCTTGTCCAAACTCATTTGTCATGTCAATTATGTTGCTTGTCATTGTCTAGTAAATTAGAAGGGGTGTTTTTTTCTTTTTCTTTCTTTTTTTTTATTTTATTTTATTCTTTTTACCAGGCAATGCCTCCTCGAATTTTTCATGTCTTCTCCTATCGGAAAAGAAAAATCATAGTTGTAAATCACTTTGGTGGAGGGGGTGTCAATCCTTATTTCCATGGACGCCTTGGCCACAAGGGCCTTCGGGCATGCAATATGCTTGGCCATCATTATAATGAGAGTTTTAGCCGTGTACTTCCTCACTTCTATCGAACTACGAAATAGTATTGTGTTGTAGATATATTGTGTACATGTTGCCTTATTGTTACTTTGTTTGTGCTTGTTTATGTACTTGTTTTCCTTGATTGTAACCACTTAATGATTATGTATACAATAAACATGTTGTTGGGATTCTTGTTGCATACCTGGCGCCCGCGGACAACGTTGCAGGATCAACAAGGGTCAAGTAAGCTAACGTCAACCAGCTTATCCGGTACAAGCTAGATATTTTTTAAATTGTTAAACTACTATGGATGATTGGTGTTCTAAATAACCTGAACAAAGATTGACTATTTCAGCATAGATAGAGCTCCCTAGGTTCATTTAGCACAACACCGAATAAGGAGCGGATTGAGACTCTAAATGCTGAAGTTTAAGAGTTCTAAGACACCGACAATGAAATAATCGATTGTCATTGTTTCATTCAGGCATTCATGAATGAGCTCATGAAGATTGACACCAAGCTCAATCTCGCTATATATTCGTTTGATGGGGAACCAAGCCATCGCCAATGGCATTGAGTATATATGGAAGACACAACGTGACTAAGCCACGGCATCATCGATGAGCACAAAATGAAACATATCGACATGGGAGAAATAGTTCTAAGCAAGCATTGGTCACATGTTTGCCATTAATGAAATTAGTTTCCCCGAGACACCATACGAAACTATGGTCAGATTTAGATCTAGGGTTTTAACAAAATTTGGGGATTAGGTTTTCAATTTGGGGGTTTTTTTTTTTTTTTTTTTTTCCTATTACATAAATTCATTTATTTACTTTGTGAAAGAAATTGTACACAATAAGTATATATTGGTAAATAATGTGTTTTATTAAGTAAACCCAATGGTAAAAAAAATTAGTAAAGAAAATGTATTTACAATGTAAAAAATGGTAAATAAAAGGTAAATGACAAATTTTCTAATTATAAAATTGATCAATATTGAAAATACGGGTCAATACCATATTTACTAAGAAAAAGAAAAAAAAAAAAAAAAAGTTAGCCCCCAATAATAAAAAACCTTATCCCCAAAACTAGCCCCAAATAGATAAACCCATATAACAAATAAAAGAAAACCTAGCTCAAATAAAAAGAAAAAGAAAAAGAAAACCTCTAGATTATTGCTGAAAACCTCTAGATTATTGCTCTCATCTATAATAACTTCAGGTTTAGACCTCCAATTAGAAAAGTCAAAGGTAATAAAACAAGTTTTATCAAAATTACTCCGGGCTTTTAAAAAAGCAAGTAGATTATGATCATTAGTAATCTGGTATATTACCATCAGTAATCTACTAGGTATCGCCAAAATCAACGTGGGGTATTCGATCCCGATCTCCATTCATTGGAGAATAATCAAGTAGATTACTTTAGATACTTTTATTTCAAATCCAAAATGATCAGCCATTTCAAACTCGGATTGCCGTATAGTGTTATGATAGGTTACTTCGATAATTTATCAGATTAATTTTTATATATGTTATTCTATTAATTTTGGATGCCAGATTATTTTTTTAAAATTCTAGTAGATTAATTACCAAAATCTTCGATATAATCTTTTTATTTCCAACATAAAATGGTATGTCATCTCTAGTCGCCGAAAAGTAATATGGTAAATTACAGTAATATACCAAAATATTAGAGAAAATTAGGGGGTGTGCCACAAAATTAGGAATTGGATCTATTTTTGTCATGAGTTAAAAAGTTCTGTAATAGATGTCATAATGCTGATATCATAATTAAATTTAAACATATTTTTAAAAATCTTTTTATGTTCTGTTTTGTTTTACTAGTTTTGTGGTTTGAATCAGGAATTTGTGTCTGATTGGGACTGTTGGTGATTGGGACGGTTGGTGAACTGGCTCGCGATCGAAGCCGTCCAATCTGATCATGACTGCGGGAGATTTGAGTGGTGGAGGCCGATACTTCAACACCGGCGGCAACGGAGGAGGAGATGGCACTGAGGAAGAAAGGGTGGAGTCCGATCGCTTCATTGTTTGTTGTTGTAGTTTTTTTTTACCAAATTTCATGATTACACAGACAATATCAAGAAAACAAAAATCATAATATTTAGGAAACAATTTAACCAAACCAGACCCTCAAATAACAAATTTAGCCAAACCAACTACTCACCATGTCCTTTTTTAGTATCAACAAAACTTTACAGAAGAAATTAGGTCTTAAAATATTAATCAAATCATCTGAACCGTTGAGATCATGTTCGCCCCTCCAAGAAGACAAGTCATATCCGGAGAGCATGACCTCGAAAGGTCACCAACTTCACCATCGCCTCGTCTCTGATTCAGCACCAAATCTGAAAAGATAAGAACGAAGCGCATGTGGCAAGGAGAGCGAGACGGGAACGGACGAAGACAGAGGGAGGAGAGAGTGACGGGGACGGAGGCGGATGAAGATAGAAAAGGAACAAAGAGAAGAGAGAGAGAGAGAGGGAAAGGTGGGAGAGAAAGGGACGGTGAAAGAGAGATAAAGGGAGAAAGAGATTTGTTGTAAAAAAAATTTAAAAAAAAAATAGAGATAGAATGGAGAGAAAGGGAGCTGAGTATGGTTTGTTGGATTTTAGTCTTTTTTTTTTTTTTATCATGTTAGAAGAATTCGAACGAAGAAAAAAATTAAGGGTCAAAATTCTAAACATGTAATAAGGAGAGAAATACACATTTAAAATTAAACGTGTTAAAATGGAAGATAAAACGCGTCACCAACAAATTGTACATGACATAACAACCACAAGTTGGCGTCAAGTCATCACTACTTCGATACCTCACAAAATTTTTTTCTAAATCAAAGTTTAACTCTATTCATTCAGCTACTGATGCCTTAAAAAAGAGGGCAAAAAAATTTCCATAAAATTAAATAAGTAAATAATTATTTACCTGCCGATGCAGCAGCCACGGTATCGTTCCCAGAATCCTTCCAAGAAAAAACCAACCTCGTCCGAGAATTTGGGTGTTTGGAGTAGAAGTCAGAGATTGCTATGGACATATAGTCTCTTGCAATGCTTCCGACCGGAGATTGCATATCAAGGATTACTCCGACGCGTACGACCTCCGGTGGCTGGCTTGATTTGTTTAAGGCTCTAGTATTTTCAACAAATATCAGACAAAGGGCTAACCCTAGACACAAGCTAAAGGTCAATATGGGTTGATCGAGTTTAGCCATGAATACTGCTACATCTAAATATCAGCACTTGTCTAGTGCTTAGCATGTTTCTTGTTCTATTTCTTTTACATTTATAAGAGTTTTGGAGAATATTATACGGCAAACCCCTGGGTCCTTCCTAGAAACCAAAAGAAAGAGAAGTCAGAGCAGGAATTACTTTATAACGTAAAGAATTCTCTTCCACAAGATAAGGTGAAAGGGTGATATAAATAATATTGTTGAATTGACTATTGACGTCAACCATTTTCTCTCCACCATAAATTTGACTACATATAAGTCGCTTGACCATATACATTTTTCATTTGGAAAGCAATATATTATTTGGAATTTGGGCCTGGCAAATGTACATGGTTTCTTTTCGGTCTATTAGTAGGTTGCACTCGAGATTTTGTGTGATTGATTGATAATTATTCTCGTCATTATTCTTTCGTGATCATTCTCATAATTATTCTTGATAATTATTCTTTCGTGATTCTTTCTATTTTTAGATATTATACATAGGTTTTTTTTTTTTTTTTTTGGGTTGAAATGGAGACGTGACAACTCAATTAGCTTGATTATACAAAAAATGAAAAAAAAAAAAAAAAAAAAAAGGAACAGATTACACTTTCTTTTCTTAAACTTTAAGCTGTCACAAAATACCCCCGAACTTCAATTTGTAACATTCTTTCTCCTGAATTTTAAAAAATTTTACGAATTTTCCCCCTCAATTAATTTTTTAACGAAAAAATAACGAAATAATATATCTAACACTCGTTGGAAGCATCAGTTTTGATATTATTCTCATAATACATCTACACATTATTAAATCTGGTCAAACTGATTCTACAGTGGTGGAGTAGACAGAATATGTAACAGCCCAATCTAATTGCAGCCGTTAATTAACTTCATAAACATAATTACTTGTTTAGATCTTAAACTGGATCACCAAAATTCTAGAGAAATTTTTTTTTTTCAATTAATTTAAATAAATCATAACTTACATGAAATCTATACAATCATTCTAATTTTTGTAGATTGAAGCATAATATATTTTTCAGAAGATTTAAACCTTAGAAACATTTTTTTTTTTTTTTTATAACATCTAAAGTTGATAACTTAATGGGTAAGAACTGAACACGAAATTTAAAACATCATATCAAACTTAAGTTTAGTTTCTTGTAAACCAAACTACTTGTTCAAGTAAAGATCTTATCACCGTTCAAATACTAATAAGCAAAACAACAAAAGTGTATTTTAAAATATTAAACATTCCTAACCTCGCTTATTTAAAATTTAACTAAGCATTCATTATATTAGGGTTTTTTTTATAAACCCAATTACTTGGTAGTATTTAATTTAGAATAAATATATAAACCTTTTAAAACTCATCATATCGTAATTTCAAAAGAAATTGATTATGCAGAATTTACATAGTGACGACGGTATCCATAACCCATACCTCCATTGTCTCGACTCAGTCCGCCAATCCATCGAATCACGTGTTGCCTATAGCATGAACAAACATTAATGAGCTCTCGCTCAACAAGTACAAACATAAATCTCACATAAACAAAATGCATATAAAAAATGCATGACATTTTATGAATCGCTCAATTATGCTTGCTTCTCAGTTCTTATTTCTTGTTTCTTGTTTCTTGTTTCTTGTTCCTTGTTTACTTTGGGCCCTATAGTGTGCATACCCATTGCGCGCAACCAATGATAAGTTGGGGGAGTGACCCCAATCCAACATACCCAAGGTCTTATTTAGATCGTTCATAAATTCCCCTCAGCTTATTAGGGGTTTGTACGACACTTCTAAAATATTATCTTTTTACTTTCATTAGATTCAAATGAGCATGCTATTATGATTATGACTCATAATTAGATAAATCAATATCAAATAATCTAGAAGCATCATCATCATATTCTAACATGAGAAAACCATCAAAACATACGCACACTAAATATATCAGTGTCACATAAAATAGAACCATCACTTTCATGTTCAAACTACTCACAACTTATGCACATCAAATGTTCACATCAACAAATAAATTTCATGCTATAGGTGTTTCATGCTATAGGTGAGGTTTGTACATACCTAGATTCCCGCATTTACCGTTTATGGACGACTAATCCTTAATCTCGTTAATGTCGGTGTTGTGTCTTAATTAAATTGACATCCGACAAGTAGAATGAAAACTTCTCATAATTTTGTGGTTAAACCACACATTATTATTTTATTTTATTTTTTTAAAACCTATTCATAGTTCTTAAATCTTACTCCCATTTAAATTGGTTTAAAAATTAAAGAAAATTCATGATCCTTTCATATAGGATCGACTACAACAGTCAAGACTTGACTTTAGAGTCAAGAATTAAACTGGGAAAACAATGATGTATTTTTTTTTTCCACCCCACATAAAGATACCAAAAAGTTAAACCATGTAACAACTTGAAAAATGGGCATTCTTATGAACATCAGCTGAGAATGCATCTTATTAATCAATGAAGAATGGAGAGGAATATCCATTGTTACTACCCTCATATCATATGCAAAAACGCATATTAAAACAAGAAACTTATTGTTGAGAAAATGAACACCATTTATATACTACTTCATTGATCATTTCCACTTAAAAATTAAGGCATGAACGCTAGATTATAAAATTGTTCAAACCTAACATGGTAACTTGTAAAACTACTTATAAATTCAATCACCAATTATAGTCGAATTTAATAAAAATCCGGCAACATAACCGCTTATTTTTCTTAATATCCAAAAATTTAAACCTGCAATTAAACACTTTATAAAAAGATTTCGGCACATCATAACTGCAAGACATGCCACCCACAGCATTTATATCATATCAAAGCAATGCGTGTATATTTATTGTTCTAATCCAATCTCACTTTATCCAATTGAATATCTAATATTTTAAGAAAAATTTAAATATTGATATTCGTTCAAAACACATGAATAAGCATATAATCAATCCAATAAATAACTTAAGTAGTCAAATTAGCCGAGATTACTACCGAAATCATTCAATGACGTCCGGTTGGGAAGGATGATTCCGGTTGGCATTCAAGACATCGTTTCATATTGAGCCGCGAAACTTTGAGTCACCAATCTCAACCTTCGGAACTCCGTCTCGTAAATCCGATGTCGCGAAAGTATTCGGAACGTCGAAAATACGCCGGGAAGGCAATTTTCTTAAACCTGCGGACGGGGTCAAACAGTTGACTGGTTTGACCTCCGTTGACCGGCATTGACTGGCGTTGACTACGGCGGCAAAATGGGTAGATAGGCACCATCGCGTAGATCTTGACCAAACGACCCATTTCCGGTGTTGATTTCATCAAATGATCTTCGGTTTGTCCGAAAAGGCACAAAAACCGAATTGGGGGCGGCGGTAGATCGGAAATTTTCCGGCAATGATTGGAGCGAACGTTTTTGGGTTTTGTTTCTCTCGGCATGAGGAACACGATTGTACAACTTGCCGACGAAATGGAGGTCGGAGTCCATCGGAATCTCGCTTGAAAGTCTTTAAACGTTGGTTTTCTTCCAACGGCGGCACGGGACGCCACCAAACTCCGTATACAGCCTATTCGAGTGACAAGCTCCATGGGTCATCGGCGCGTGGCTGCTGCGGCTGGCCGGAGACCAGCTTTCCGGTGATGGCAGCAAGCTAGCGTGAGAAGGCAAAAGAAAAGGGGAAAACAGAGAAAAAGAGGGGGAGAGATAATTTGGCCTTATCTGACGACCACCTGAGGGTGAGTGATCTAATGACCACCACACAAGTGTGGCCTTGACCACTAAACTGTGGTCGTGGTCTGAAGACCACTTCCCCATCCACTTTTTTTTTTTTTTTTTTTTGGATGGCAATCCACCCTAATTGTTAAGAGTAAAATTACGGTAAAATCATTTTTATATATCTTATTATTAGAGTTTATTTTTAAGTCGTTAAAATATAATCTAACAATTAAGATATTGTTTGTATGTAATAATTATCATACACCTTACCTTATATTAGTATAGATTAATAAATAAATAAAATTTTAAAAAAGACTCACCCCGTCCCTTCCCCAATGCCAGAAACTTCTCCACCAACACCTGCGACGGACCCCCGCTCCCCCCAACTAGATATGGCCCCCACCCGCTCGAGCCCAGGCGCCCCCCAGCCCAGTCCTCGATGCCAACCAGCCCAATCCTCGATGCCGACCAGCTCAGTCCCTCTCTCTTTCCTGACCCCAGCGACGGAAACCTCCCCTCCCCCTAACCTTCCACCGGTGAAAGTAATTTTTTTTTAATTATTTTTTAATTTCTTAGTCAAATACTACTGTAAGATAAAGTGTATGATAATTACCATACACAAGCAATATCTCAGCCGTTTGATTACATCTGGATGATTTAAAATGAGCTATATTGATAGGGTATATAAAAAGGGCTTTATCGCAGCTTTATCCAATTCTTAATTGATAAATTTTGCATTGTCAATTATAGTTTTGACAAATTCGACTAAAATTTTACACTGAGTATTAATTTCATGCTGAGAATATAATCTAATTCTTTTGTACAGCTAATTCACTTGTTAGCTGTGACACTTTTCTAACTCACTTTAACGGTTTAGAATCTTTTGTCAAATGCAAATTGTCTCAAATCCATATTAAAATATTCTTTCAAGTTGTCATATATTAAATAAAATCATGTACTTAGCATGCTCATTGAAATTCTAAAATCACGTTTTATGTGATCACATATTTTTTTTAAAGACTTTTTTCTTAATTTTTTCACATTAATCGAGTAACACGAAAAATTTATCGAACATGTCGTTAAGCATTCTGTAACATGAAACTTACTGTTCATGGTAGCATTCTGATGAATAGTTTATATTTATAGCTCGATTCTTATTTAGCTCAGTAATTTGTGCACTTGACATAATTATTAAAATTATAAATCACGTCATCCACTTTTTCTTTATGTGACTATGTAATTGATGGAAACTTCAAAAAGTTCCAATCAATTTCTTAGCAGAAAACTATTGATACCAATTTCTTCTAATATATCACAATTTCAATTTTTTCATTCATAGCACTATAGTCCAAAATAAATAAATAAATTACAAGGACATTTTAAAATGTGCTCTTAATATATAAAATTCATAACTTTATTCTTAATTAATTTAGGAATTAAATTGTGAATTTTTTTGGACATTACAGAATATGATCTCCTCTATGAGCATTGTCTTGGGTTTTGGTATCAAATTCATAGATTCTTTGAATCGGAGCCCGGAAGATAGCCCTCAACCGCTCCATATAGAGTTCCCAACTATTCCTCGATTCCCAAATGGAATAATGTCTAGTACAACAGTAAACTTGAGTTTGGCATCTCCAAGGGCAGTTCAGTCACAAAGTATTAGCATTCGATTGGTACTAAGGTTTGAATTGTAAAATTTGTATTTGAATTGAATTGTACGTTTGGTGAGGCATTTGCTGGAGTTAAAAAGTGTAAAAATTTGAAATGTATTTGGGGAAAAAAAAATTAGTATGGAACTTATTTTATTCGTCTCAAAATTTTATGTAATTTAAAAATAAATAAAAAATAAAAAAGAGTCATGTCATTTAGACTTGTATATGAAAAATTATGTACGTTTAAAGTTTGAGTTAGAAAACTGTTTATAGTAACCGTGAATAGCGTGTAATACCCGAAATTTTGATGACTCTAGATTTCCTTTGAACAAGGAAAACCTAAGTCTAGATCGTGGTTGGAATGGAATAACAGTATAAGTTTGAGTTCTCATTTAACTAGTAACGAGACTCAACGATGGATTACTTAGGCCAGTTTAAGGCATTTTAAGGAAAATGACGTGATGAAATTTCATGATTTCATGATGGTCAAAGTTTGACCAAGATAGTCAAAGTTGACCAAAAAGTCAAGGTATGAGATCGCTCTAGAATAATCGTGAATAATATTTGGAGCAATGGGGATTTAGCAGTTTCAAGTTCTAAGAAGAAAAATCCATACACAGTCCAATTTTACGAAGATGAACTCCGGACTGCAATTTAGTGAAATAGTACTGTTTTAAGTGAAAAACAGTATTAGTATTGATTAAGTTAGTAGGGAAATGAACTGAAACCCTATATTTAAGGATTTTTGGGAATTAAATGGACCATTATGTATGGAATTGAAGCCAAGTGGCTCCACCAACACTGTCCACCTCACAGGGACTAAAGTGCAAATATTTTGTCATTAAGGATTAAAGTGTAATTTTAAGAAAAGTAAGTAAGTATGTAATTTTTGAATTATGGAATTTATGGATATTCCTAACCAAGTCTCCAGCTAGAGTTGAACTAAGCCAATGGTTGGTTACAAATTTAGTTAGCTTGGTTACATTGGAACAAGCAATTAAGCTAGAGATAAGTTTGAGAAGATTTTTCTTTGCTTCCCACATGCTATGGTCGGTTTTTCATCCTTGGAAAACAAGGAAATGTGCTTAGGTAAGCATGCTTAGGCAAGCAAGGTGACACAAGCAAGGATAAGGTAATCAAACCAAGTAGCTTGGTGAGCAAGCCATTTTTGGCTCACACTCATTGATTGGCCGTTTGTTAGAAGCTTGGTGAACAAGCAAAAATCTTGGTTCATGCACCTAGTAGGGCCGGTTCTCCTTGGTGGCTTGGAGAGCAAGCTTAGTTACCTTTTAGCTACTTGGTGAGCAAGGAAAATCAAGATAGAGATAAGCTAGAAGGGATTCCATGCACCACAAGTAACAAGGCTCCACTTGGCACCTCATGGCCGGTCCTTGAAGCCTTAAAGGGCAAGGGAATTTTTGGTGATGATGTCACCAAGGTGACATAAGCTAGGTGATGCAAGCAATGGCTTGTTGAGCAAGCACTTGCATTCCAAGCCTTCATGGCCGACCACACCAATGGGGGGGAGGACACCTCATCAAATCATCATTGGATTTTAGGGAAAGAAGTCTTCCCTTGTTCTCCAAGGGAATGGCTAGCCAATAAGACCACACCACATCACCTAGGTGGCTTGATGAGCAAGTATTTTGCTCATTAACCAATTAAACCCATTCTAAGTTTTCCATTTCTCCTTTTCCCTTCCACTAGAAGCCGAACTCCAAGCAAGAGGAAAGACCAAGTGATGGTCGGTTTCCTTGAGCAAAAAGGTTAGAAAGAAAGGAAGAGAAAGGAAGGTGAGGTGGCCGAAAATTTTGAGAGAAATTCCATAGAGGGGAAACCGGATTTTCTTGAGCAAAGAGTTAGAAGAAAAAGTTTGGATCCAAAGTTAGATCTAATCTCAAGGAGTTAAGGTAATCCTATTCTCCTAAACCCCTCTAGTTCTTTAATTAAGTTTTGATTCAAATTTCGTGTATTTTCATGTGGTAGAGGCCGAAAATTTGGAACCCCAATGGGAGGGGGGAAGGCCGGTTATGGTGATGAGCAAGGGGGGGGAGGTGTTAGACCCAAAACCGCCCAAAACCTAGCACCAATTTTGGTGTGAATTAAGGTAAATCTCCATTGGTTCTAAGCTTTTTAATTGAGTTTCAATTTGGAGATTTAAGTGTATTTCAAGCTTGATTTGTATGAGCATAAGCTCACTTAATTTTCTGCCCTAATTAGGATTTTAGGGTTTGTGTTTGATTGATGTATGGTGTTGCAAACCAAACGTTTTGCAAAACCTTGGTTTGGTGCAAGAACACCCAAGTGTTTTGCTTTGCATGAAGGTCTTTGAATGATGAATGACTGCATGTTTTACGTTAGTAGCACTGCAGGTTGTCGTAGGCTCACGGCCGAAGCCGTTCGAGGTAGTATGCACGTAAAATTTACGTAAAACGAACTTAAAACCGAAAACTGCCATTTTCGGGTAAAACTGACCAGTTTCGGGAAAAGTGAAATTTGAGGCCCTTAGAGGCCGAATTTGGAGAAACTTAAAACATGAAAGTTGTTCGGAAGGGTTTTTCCTAGAGGAATACGTGAACCGTTTTCAAAAGTAAGCCTCCAATGGCCTCCGTTTACCCCAAAACCCGTGGCTGATTCCCAGACCCAGTTTTCACTCAGTTTTTCGGGGTCAGCCAGTTTCAAACAAAAACTGGGACGAATCTAGGCCGAATTGGAATTTTTACAAAACACGAAAGTTTTAGCATTTTTCGAGAGCTACAACTTTCGTGAAGAAAACTTTTTCAGATTACGAACCGATTTTTAAACTGGGATCGTTTTTCGAAGGGTGCGCAGGGAATCCGAAAATTTCTGCACCACTAGCTTTACAAATGTTTCTAGAAAACTGTTTTTCTACTACAAACTATTGTTTTGATTATGGAAAACTGTTCCAAGGGCAGTTTTCAACCTCAAACGATTTTATAAAGCACTAATCCAAGAGTTTGGATTTTTACGATTTAAGTAAAGGATTTTTATAAGTTAAGAATGAAGTTTTGGGATTAATTTTCCTAAATTTTCCAAGGAAGGAAAATGAATTTTTCAAGTTAGAGTATAGCAAGCGATTAGTTTACGAAAAGTAACCGGGAGTTATACCCGAGTTACTGGGCTTAGCCCAAAGCCCAAGGTTGACCCAACAATAGTTGACCATAGTTGACCGAAGTTGACCATTGTTGACCATAGTTGACTTTGGTTGACTAACAAGTAGATTTTAGTTTGACCTTAAGGGTTACCCAAGATAACCTTAAAGGATACCAAGATTAATAAATTGGGCTAAGATATAGGGTTACTATTTGTAACGCAGTAAGACATCTAGTATTGGGGACATACAACTAGGATTATGTAGACATGTTGGTTAGATCACCAACATTCCACGATACTAATTAGACCCTTACCTATGTCCTTCAACAAGCAGGAGGAAACCTGCAGCTGTACCCAGAGGAGAAGCAGCACTACGTAGGACATAACGAGAGAGGTAAGTACAACTCCGCCTACAGCATAGGCCCTTTGTTGTTATTTGCCTGATGTAATGTGCTGATATGTGATAATGTGTTATGCTATGCTATGGCTATGATATGCTAAGTTATGTTATGACATGAAATGCCATGTTTTCAAAAAGGCCATGTTATGGCTAATGTTGATTATGTTATAATATTGTGACATTATGATGCATGTTCACTAATGTTAAACCACTTGGTAAGAACAAGACAAGTAGGATGTTGTGTCGTGCCGACTTGCCACAAGGGCGGGTTTAAATGGTATGGTTCATGGTTTGAGTTGGATTGGATGGCTACCTAAACTACTCCATGTTAAACTTTGTGTTTCATGGTTTGAGTTAAAACGGACTGCCGCCTTCAACCATTCCTTGGCTATGTACCACGGTACGAGCACACATGATATGTAAAGGAATAGAACTAAATCAAGTTATGAATCCATAATTGATTCGTAAGAGATTATAATTGGTTCATGCACAATGATATGTTTTGTGTCGCGGATGTAATAGTTGTACTTGCTGAGCGAAAGCTCACGTCTTACGTCTATGCTGTAGGTAAGCAACCTGCCAGCAATCTCTGATGCAATACTGTGGAGGGCTGGTTCTGCGGACTGTGAAATGTGGGATGGACACTGCCACGGAATTTGAAAAAAATATATATACTATAAAATATATTGTAATGAAAAAGGGTTTTCATATTTTCATGATGTTTTAAGTATGGATAACAAAGTTTATGTATGTATGGCAAACAAGTTGCCTCTGGTGATACCAATCCACATTAGTTCGGATTTGGTCTACAACATGATTATGATGGCCTTCAAGGAAGGTTTGAAGGTTCGGTACTCAAGGAAGTACCTATCAGTAAGTATGAGTTTGAGGATAAGGTTCAAGTTGAAAGTTTTAAAATAAAGTTTTTAAAAAAATAATAATAAAAAAAAAAAAGGGTTTAAAAGGAAAAAAGAAAAATTTCTCCCAAATTTTCCGCAAGTTTAAGTTAAGTATGTAAGTAAGGTGACGACCTGGCTTGGGAAGTCGGGGCGTGACATAGCGAAATTGAAGGAAAAAGACAAAAATTTAGTTGTAATTTTAGGATTCAAATCTCAGCACCAAACGAGGCTTTAATGTTCTAGGTTAAATTTTCTCATTTATCTTCCCTTTAAACCTCAAAATTCTCTATCGAATGCTGCAAGGAAATAAGCATCACGGCTACTAAATGATAGACTGATCAAGTCGATGAAGGATTCATTGTAATACCAAGTATTTCCACAATAATACAATTTCTTTTGTTTTAAGGAATTTGTACAAATTATGAAGGTATGCATGAAAAAGCCGGTTAAGGGTTTTTATTACGTTTTGTGAGTTTTATGATTTTATAAGACTCGAAAATGATTGCTTAATCAAGCAAATGACCTTTTAGGCGAAAAGGAGCAAAATCGCCAAAATTTTCACGTTGGTCAAAGTTTGACCGAAAAACGTCGACGGTTGACCAAAAAGTCAACTGTTGACCACGAGAGTCAAAACTTGGCGGGAAAGTCAGCGGTTGACAAGAAAGTCAATGGCGGACGAGAAAGCCAAAGATTGACCCAAAAAGTTAAAGAAAAAGGCTGTACGATTACATAATTTGCAGTATAGAATTGTACTGCATAAAGTCATTTTTATGATTAAAATGATATGTTTAGGATTCAAAACCACCATAGAAAATCAAGCACATTAATTAGAATATCTTTGGTCAAGTAGTTCCAAGTTATGAGAAAATTTTTATACAGTTCGGTTTTACACAGATGAATTTTGGACTGCAGTTTGAAATATCAATACTGTGTATAATTGAATCCAGTATTGGAAATACCTGTGTTAAATTAAAAATGGACTGTTTAATAACTAAAAGTGACAAACAAGCCTTAAGATAGGCTTACATCACTTACTTTATTATTATTACATCATTAGCTTTATTAATGAAAAAAAAAATTTTGGAAAGTAATGTGTTTGTTTCTCAGCTTGGTGGCCGGCCAGCTGTAGGAGGGGGGTTAAGGGCTGATTGCAGAAAATTTGAAGGACCAAATTGTGCAATTTTTAAGACTTCCAAACCTCTATAAATAGAGGTGTTCATAAATCAAAAAAATTAGAAAAGACAACTAAACTCTTGCCATTTTCTTCCTTGAGCAAACCGGATTTGAGGGAGTGAAGAAAGGAGTGGAATTTCAGCCAAGATCTAGGAAATAGAGAGTGAGAGGGTTGGTTTTTGTGAAGGGAAAGCAAGGAAAAAAGTTTGGAAATTTTGGCACCCAATTTCCTAGGAGTGGCCGGTTGTGGAGCAAGGCTAAGGCAAGAGAGAAAAGGTGAATCTAAGAGGTGATTTAGGGATTTGAAAGTCTGCAATTTCATCTAGGATACCAACCAAGAACCCAAGAAAAATTTTGGTGCTCATCTTGGCCAAGAAGGCCGGTTATAGGGAGGAGAAAGCAAGGAAAACCAAGCCAAGATTTTGGCCGGATTTTGGAGCATTTGGCCGGAATTTTTGAGCAAGTTGGTGGCCGGAATTCAAGGGAAGGAAGGCTGGAAAAATTTGGACCCCATTAGCCAAGCAAGGTCAGCAGCTAGTGAAAGGAAAAAGGGGAAGAAATCCAAGTCCAAATTGGACCAAAAGTGAGGTAAAAATTTACTAAACCTTTAAGCTTTCCATTTAAATTTCATTTGAGAAATTTAAATGTATTTTTAAGCAAGGTTTGTAAGAGCTTAAGCTCATTGTTATTGCTGCTTTAGTTTAAAAATTTAGGGTTGTGCTTGATAGGTTAGGGTTTGTTGGTGGTTGCAAAGAATATGCATGTTAGGTGCTTGTGTTATTGATTAGGGTTTTATGATTGGTTGTATGATTTTAATATTGGCTTGCATGTTGAAAATTGGACGTTAGAAACGTGATGCATGACTGATTTAGGCTCCCGCTGAGTTCGGTTGAGGTAGGGTGAACGTTATAGGACGTAAACGGAAATTGAAACCGAAAACTGACAACTCGGGTAGAATTGGCCAGTTTCGGGAAAAACAGTTTTTGAGGCCATTAGAGGCCGAATCTGGAAAAACTCAAAACACAAAAGTTGTTAAGAAGAATTTTTCCTAGTGGACAGCGCGGACGGATTTGCAAAATGAGGCTCCAATGGCCTCTGTTTTTAACAAAACCCGAGCCTGAAGTGCCCAGGACCCTTGCACGGCCAGGTTTGGTTCCACAGGGTGTTTGACAAAGAAAACGTCCGAACTAGGTTTTACCTAAAACACGAAAGTTGTAGAAATTTTTAATATCTAAAACTTTCGTGAAGACAAGTTGTTCAGAATCAGCTTTGATTTTTAAAATGAAAATGGATTTCGAAAACGGTACAGGAAATATGGAAAATCCTGTACAGGATTTCTAAAATCAACACAGAAAAAGGGTAATTTCGCAGTTACACTAATAATTGACATTGTGAAACTGTTCCAAAGGCAGTTTCCAATAGTCAATAATTTTATACGTCTCATTTTAAGATTTTTAGTTTTCAAAGTTAAACAAAAAGGATTTTTATACTTAAACCTAAGGTTTTCTTTTCTAAGGAAATAAGATTTTGAAACCTAAGTTAAAAATAATCCGATTAGAATAGATTTAAACCCTAGGGTTACTTAATGTAACCAAGTAGGATAATGTAAAAATAAGTAAGGGCATATAACTAAGGTTATATAAGAGTGTTGGTTATACTACCAACATTTCTAACCCTTACTTCTGTTCTATTACAGAATATAATATCCGACAGTGTCCTGACGAGGGTCAGCTCAACTTTGGACACAACATACACGAACAAGGTAAGTACAACTCCGCCTACAGCATAGGCTTTGTTGTGTATACTTGCCTAAGTATGAAATTGTTAAGTGCTATGGGTGATGAAGTGTTACATGTTAAATGTGCTATAAAAGTTATATGTTAGGATTTAGGAAATGTTACAAAATGTTATGATTATATGCTATGCTTTATGAAATGTCATGAAACATGTTATGAAAAGTAAAATGTATTATGCTAAGGAAAGTGTTATGAAAAATGTTAGAAACATGTTAGGATTAAAATATGCTATGATTTAATTATATGGAACATCACGAAGCATGTTCACTAATTAACTAAGAATGAGATCAAGTACAAGATAAAGAATGTCATGATGGCAAACAAGTTGCCTGTGTCGTACCGACCCGCGTTAGGTCGGGTTGGACTATGGATTGTGTTGAAAATGGACTGGCCGCCCCAACCAATTCATAGTTGCGCGCCCGGTACTGACACCTATGGGGCCCATATGTTAAGATAAGCTAAGAAAGCAAGTTATGAATGATAAGAAAGCATAAGAAAGCATAAATGGCTCATGCATATGTAGGATAAGTTACTTTATGTTCTGTTATGTTAAGCTATATGATGTTATGCAATGATTAAGTTATGTATGTATGTGTGTCTTATTGTGTTGTGTCGCGGTATAGGACAGTTGTACTTGCTGAGCGAAAGCTCACTGTCTTACGTCTATGCTGTAGGTAAACAACCTGCTAGCAATTGCTGATACAAGATGGAGGGGCGAGGCTTGGCGGACTGTGAACCGTGGGAATTATAGAACCGCTACGCGTTTTGAATTTATTTTATTTATGCTTTTTAAGTTAAGATACGCCAAACGACTTTAATTAATAATTGTTATATCTTACGTACGACTTCGTGTGTGTGTCACACTGTATAAAAAAAAAAAAAAAAAATTTCCGCTGTTTACATAAAATAAGTAAGTACGAAATATACGATATGTATGTATGTACGGTAACGGCCTGTGCTAGGCGGGTCGTTACATTCATTCTGGTGATAGAGACCCCTACGGTAAAAGATCATTTAGCAGTGTGATGAAGACCCTTTAGAGGATCGAAAACTCCAAGCGAACGTTGAACCCAACAATCGAATAATTGTTTAGAAAGATATGAAAATTGTTGTGTCGTGTTCATGAGAAAAGAGAATATTTTTTTAGGGATATATCGTTTCATCGAGGAAATTATTGAAATGTTACCAACGTGTATTTTGCTTGTTTTCTTGTGGTGATCCCATTGACAGGCCTAGCAGCAAATTTTTTTTAATCCAAAGTATATGTTAAAAGAAACTTTAGAAACATATTTCAAAAAACAATAAATTAAAGTCGCAATAGTAAACAAACCTATTCCTCAAAAAAATAAAAAATAAAAAGTAGACAAGCCTAAAAGGGCTAAGCAAGCCGAAAGATATTATAACAAAAGGTTAATAAGTAACTCTTGGT
The DNA here is from genome assembly GCA_009761775.1 of Ficus carica. Taxonomy (NCBI): domain Eukaryota; kingdom Viridiplantae; phylum Streptophyta; class Magnoliopsida; order Rosales; family Moraceae; genus Ficus; species Ficus carica. The sequence continues at coordinate 41,632 of VYVB01000674.1, read as the reverse complement.
TTAAAACTTGCTCATTATATTAGGTTTCATTAGAAACTCATTAGAAACTCCGCTAGAAAAATCCTTATGAGAAACATATAGGATGAAAAATAGAGTGCCTTGGTTTTACGGTTGGAAAAAAGAACATTTGCAAGTGCAGTCTTTTCAACGAATGCTTCAAAAAACCCATATTGATACCAATTATAATGGTACCGTATGAAATTCACAGTATGTGTTGTGAATCTAATTTGTGAATTAGAATAAAGTTCAATAAAAAAAAAAAGGTTAATAAAGTAATAGAAATTTATTGATGGAATAATATTTCAAGCCCGTTCACAAGCAATCCAAACAAACAAAGTACATGATAAAGTCAAACATGACACGACAAGTAAGAAAGATGACATGCATCTTTTCTTATTTATTTTGGAATCGAACACACAGAAGCAAAACACACAAAACTCACGGGTAGACCGATCATTAGGGCCTTTAAAAGGAGATAACACCGTGGAATTATAAAGCTATCCAATAAATGCTAGATCTTCCTCTCCATCTTTAAAGGAAATGGGGTTAACAAACACCGATGAGGAACAAGCCCTTGTCCTGCATTGATTTTCAATACCAAACCCATCTCTTTTATTGTACATCCACATTGACATCCTCGTAAGATTGGTGACGAGTTCAATATATGTATGAGAGAAGACGGAATTTATAGCTCGATCTTTATTTATTTGTTTCCATGCTTCGGTGACTAGAAAAAATATATGCCGACGTGCTTCGTCTTCAGATACACCAGTGTCATACATGTAGCACCGGATTGATGTAGGAACATCCCCATTCTTAGACTCAAACTGAAATAGGAAGAAAGAAAAATACTCAAAACTGTTCTTAAATACTATGAATTAGTTTACGGTAATAAGAATGGTAGAGTGGTTTTAAAGAAGTATGGTATTTGTTTTTCATGAATAACACTAAAATTTTTTCCATCAACAAAAATGAAAAATTTCAAAAGAACTAATTATCATCAAAGTATAATGTTCTCAAATCAGGCAGTAATAAAACAAAATTTCTCGATTTGTGTGTTTCATCTTTGTGCAGGGGCCATGCTAATCTTCTCTATATCATTCCAATTTTATCGGATGTACATGAAGGGATAGTAATAAAACAAACTTGGTTGTTTCATACGAAGCTAAATGAGAAAATCGTGTGCTTACAGAATCTGTGACTAGATCGTTTGTAAGCCGAATAATCAATGAACATTCGCGGACTATACTGGGATACCCATCTTCGAATAGCTTCAAGGCATCTTCTGTAATTGGATTTTCAACACAGAACAAAGCAACGACTAGGGCAACCGGTCCTGCCACTGAAACCCATGCATTTTCAATGTATTCTTCGAGAGTATCCGGTTTAGTCCTTGTATGATACCATTTTGCTTCCTGGAAATAAGCTCTACTAAGATCTGCCCACTGAAAAACATTTAATGGTAGACGAATTATACACAAACACACGTAAATTATAAATAAAAACATAGAACTAAATTACTCATAATGATAATTGAACAAGTAAAAGTATAGAATTAAACGATATACCGCTTTTTTAAGGTACTTAATAATGTGGAATCCTTGTTCCTTAAGAACGTCATAGGCCAACTCATTTGTGAAATTGAACACCGCAAGGAAAGTTATCTTCAAGTAGTCTGGAAGCGAATCCATTGCATTCAGGTCCCAACTGCAATGTGTTTGTACAAATGAAACAATAATCGATTAGGGCAACCATATCAATGTTTACAAGTCAGGGTCAGGATGTTACGTCACATGTTCGAACTTGGAAAGTTTTATTTTAAATCAATAAAGTGAGTACCGACAGATACATTTAAAAAAAAAAATGTCATCGTACTAACAACAACAAAGAATGTGAGGCAGACCTTTCGATAGCAGATGTGAGCAGCACAAGTTCGTCTAGTGTGCCATACACATCATATGTATCATCCAGTAACGCCAAAAGGTTAAAGACTTTTGATACCATGTCTCGGCAATACGAATGCTGCGGTTCAAATATCATTCCTGTATTCCACAATGTGTTCTCCACCAACCTGTCTCTAAAATAGTCCATCTTCTCTATCAGCTTAATGTGCTTCCACCACCTATATATATATAGATATATATATATATATATGTATGTAGGCGAAACAAGGAAAATGCAACAGTAGTTAATATAATGTTTTTACCTTTCAGAATATATGACAAGGAAAGTATTAGTACCAACATTGATAACAAAATGTCATCCAATATTATCTTCCATTTTTCTTTTTACTAACAGAATGTAGTTTTCAGATGTATGTCAAATGAAAAAATTATATATGAAGTTGGTTTTTCTTAATTCTTAAAAAAGATTTCATAATCAAACTTTATCTCAAAATATATGTAGTTATATGTTTGCCAATTGGTATATACCTGGACAATTGTTTCAAGTCTTCCTGATGTATGGATTGCACTATATTGTAATCCAAGATAGAGAGCTCAAGGAAAGATGGATTCATGATCTCATGGCTCCTCCGATATAAATCGATAAACCACCTGGCCTCGAGCCTAGGTACCCTCCAGTGTAGCGGAACTTTCAAGGCGTGGCCGACTAGTTTCGAAAGATAGGATTCGTCTTCGTTCTGCTTGGCAAATTCTTGAAGATGTTTGGAGGTAAATTCTCTTGCTTCCTCCAAAATATTTTCACCATGCATCAAAAGGAAGGAAGCTTCATATAAAGACAACAAACCCTTGACATCATTTCCTATACTTTCTTTGAACTTTCCCGATTCATCCTTGAAGGCATTGAAAATCTCTGCCACGTGATAAAAATGTTTAATAAATACTAGTCATTAAATACGTGCAATGCACCTATAAAACTGTAATTGTAGTTCTTTGTAATGTATAATATAACAACGTTATGAAAAAAATAATAATTAATTAATTCAAAAAGAAAATACAATAATGATTATCTAAATTCAAAAATTACATTTCGTCATAAAATTAAGATGATATAATATTTATTACATAAAACACATAATAATATTATTTATTTTGTTCTTTCACAATATTTGCAGTGTCCATTATTCAAAATCAAATTTTTATACCTTTCTATTGAAAATGATTAGTCAAAACAACAGTAATCTAATTATATATGTTTTTGAAGACTCACCACAATCAATTAAGGATATTATAGTTACCAATGAGAAAACTGATATAATACAAACTTTAAGAGAAAATTTTGGGACGTTGAGCTTCTAATGAGGAGAAAATAAAAAAAAATAAAAAAAAAAACAAGAAAAGAAAGAAAAGAAAAAAGTTACCAAAAGAAGTATAAAAAAAATTAGAAAAAAGACAAGCCAAAAATTCAAGAAAAATCATGAAATAAAAGTAAAACAAAGTAGAAAGGGGATAAAGAAAAAACTAACAACAGAAAAAGTAAAATATGAAAAAATAACATGAAGAACCAAATAATTTCAAAAAAAAAAAAAAAAAAAAAAAACACTTAAACAGTTTTCCCACAAATAAAAAAAAATGCACTAATAAAGTGCACATTTAAAAACTAATTTTATTATTCCGTTATATGTTAAGGTATAATGAAATGAAAACTACTTTTCATGCCAAAAAAAAAAAAAAAAAAGAAAACAAACAAACAAACTAAAATATTCACATAAATATTATCCAAAGTAATAAAGTAAAAAGTTGAGAACCTCCTTTAATCCATCGTGAAAACTCTTAAAAAAAAATAAACACACACACACAAGTTTGATCATGTAACGAAGAAAAGAAAACTCATCATAATTAATTTGATTCTAGTTAAGAAAATTAGAATTTTGAGTGAGAAAGTTTAGATAATGATTAGAAAAGAATATTTAAGAGAGAAAGTGATAGAGTGTTGAGCTTTTAATGAATAAATTAAAAAAAAAAAAAAGAAAAGAAAAAAAAGGTTCTACTAAAAATGTATAAGAAAAAAAATAGGAAAAAACAAGTAAAAATTTGAAAAAATTGATAATAATGATGATGATGATGATAAAGCAAAGTAGAAGAAGGTTGGAGGGAAAAAAAATTGATAAGAAAAAAGTAAAATAAAAAGAAAACATAAGCACCAAAAGTATTCTTAAAAAAAACAAAAAACAAAAAAAAAACAAAAACAAAACGAACAAACATAGATGGTTTTCCATGAAAAGGGAAAGGTAAAAAAAAAATGAAAAAAGAGAGAGCACCAAACAGTGCGTTTTTGACAACGAAGAGGAACAGTAAGAGGCATATCGCCTCTTTTATATATGTAGGTTAAGAAGTAAAAATTAAAAATTGATCTAAATCATAAGAGAATTGAGGGTTGGTGGAAGTACCTTGAGGAACCAAATTATAAAGATGTTGTCGAAAGAGTCTAAATTTGAGAGCCTTGGCATACAAATTATCCTTCCAAATACCACTGTCAAAATCATTAGAATTGTATATTCCTTCCAAAATACTCTTTATTTCATCCTCAAAGAGATAATTTATTCCAAGCCTTTGCAGAATATCAACATTCTCAAGCTGGACTAAAGGATCCGTTATCTCCTTCAACATCACCCTAACCTCGTCCTTCAGCTTGTCACGTTGGATGGCATATGCGTCTTTTCCCTGCATGCATTCCTTATTATTAAGTTGTAAATAAAATGTGGTAAATTTTCTAAATGGATAATAATCTTATTAAATTATCAAAAAGTAACATTTTGTACCAATTTAACAGGGTATGTATAAATTTCCATACTTCCAAAATAGTGAAACATTACTCATATAGTCCAACATGTTGAGTTTGTTAGCTACAACTACAAATAGTTTGGGACCATTCGTGCCAAAATTATAAATTGTGATACGAGGTTTCACATACATTATTTTCACACTTTTTTTGTCACAAGTATAGTATTGAAACTAGTATATATATATATATATATATATATATTGGAGCTAGTCTTGTTGTACCTCAGCATATTCATTTTTGATTGATTGGATGTAATCGAAACTCCAAATCGGTGGGTAGTCACAGTACCCACGTCGCCTAGCCATATTGTTGTCAGCAGAAAGTCCGGTGTTATTGGCCACCATGCTTTATGTGGATATATAAGGATTAGTAAGCAAATGTTCCAAGCAGTAAAAGAATATGAACACATACTGATCATAGGAATATGATTTGTTTTTCATTTTTTTGTTTTTTTTTATTTTATTTTATTTATGTTTTAATGGAGGGAGAGCTAGGACAACTCATGCATCAAGAGCAACAAGTACGTCCTACCTAAGTTGTCATCTCAATCCTTTACCAAACCATCCACTTCATTTACTTAAAAAGAATAACAAACATAAAAATGATATACCCAACCAAAATATTTGTGTCTCGTAAATACCCTAATTAAAAAAAAATCTCAAGGGAAAAATCTGAAAAAGGGAAAATGAGTGCATGATATGAGAAAAACTAAGCTTGCATTTGGTTCACCAGTTGGAAATAAAATTTTTAAGTTGGAGTTAAATAAATTTTAAAAAACTAGTTACAATTTTTTTTTTTTTTTGACTTTAAAAAAAAAAAGATAAAAGCTAAGATAAGAAAGTACAGCTTAGTTAAAATTAAACTTATATACCAAACAAAACCTAAGAAAGAAAGAAAACGCATCAAACAGTTAGATAAATGAAAGATTGGCAAAGGCTTCGTGTCTCAGTTAAATATAGAAAGGAGAAAAACCGGAATTGTTGTTCACCAATGAAAAGTATCTTTTGTGATCTAGGTCATCATGCTAAATGCGAGAGACATTCGTACGAGAAAACAAGAAATGGCATAGAAAAATATCGATTATAGATATCGTAAAAATTAGAGAATGGCCACCAAAAGAGAAGCTCTACTATCATAGGAGGGGGAAAAAAATTCCTTGCCAGCCAATGTTAGTACTATATATACATATATGTAAAAATAGTAAGAGGGGGACAGATAACAAGAGAAACTAAACATATTTCAATTATGTTAGTATCTACTAAACAACTCAAATCAAACTGCCAACTCTGATTTATTAACAAAAACATTGACACTGCATATATATATATACACACACACACACATATGTTTGTATATCTATATTTATTGTGTTAGAATATACCTTGAATGTAAATGAACTTCTGTTCTCAGCTAGCTTGCAAGGCTACTCAGTGATAGGCAATGAAGTTTGGGTGATTTATTTATATACGCCGGAGTGGTACTGTAGAAATGGTTCGATTAAAATAATAGAAAATCGAATAGGAAAGAGATTCCGATTATACATTGATGGGAGATCAGCAAGAATTATTTTTTGACAAGGACATGCATTGTTAGGATATACTAAATGAATCAATAACTTTCTTTAGAAAAAGTAAATAAATTAATAAATAAGTCAACAACATGATAATACTGGATAAGAACAAAGTTTGTACTTTTAAAGGAGACAGAAAGAGAGAGAGAACAAAGTACCGTTAATGTTCTACGTTTCATATCTATAAATACCATTTATATATGCGTATATACATATACATATATATATATATTTATATATATGGAAATGTCCTTGTATCCATTAAGCGGATACTTCCGGTAATTGTAATTTTTTATTTAAAAATTTCAATAAATTGATTTAGAAACAATTTTATGTTTAAAACATTGTAAATATCACTAAACTATATTATATTAGAATCATCTAAGAGTTACAATATTTTAAATTTAAAAAAAAAGTTACAAACGCGGTTATGTTAGGGTGCTGGATAGAAACTCATCCTATATAGAAATTGTCTCCTATAGGAACGATAGTAGTGTTTTTCAGCTTATAACTATTAGTCAACTTATGCATAATTTTTTATTAATATATTGTGACACAAACTATTTAAAGTTAGTTTTTTTGGTAGAAAAAACTATTTAAAGTTCAATCCCTAAAAAAAATGTTATATTGGAATAATTTTATTAAAATAAAGGAGAAAAAAGTTCAAGTGTCGTTTATATATAAATATATAGATAATTATATATAATCTCCAGAAAACAAATATCTCATGTTCAATTTCCTACTCCACTCAAAACTCCCCATATATCAGGTCCATTATATTTCAATTAATTGCTTTGCATAGGCAAAATAAGTACGATCAAGGGCAGAGGTAGGTGAAATTGGGGCTAGTTTTTGATAATTTTTTGTGTGTATGTATTTTCTTTTAAAATCATTGTATATGCCCTATTATTAAACAAAAATAATACACATTCTAATTTAAGATAAATCTAATATTAAAAGTTAATTAAATCAAACTCTATTGAGAAATTCAAATTTCGTTATTGTTGATAACCCAAATTTGACAAGATTCCCAACCCATATCCTGTTATAGGGGCCAAAAGTGATACGTGAATCCAAACATTTCAAGGATCGTTGTGAGGGTCATAGTTGAAGAACCCATTTTATTCAATCTAATTAGACCCTTACCTATTTTTTATGAAGAATTTATTTCTAAAGTTTTTATAACTATAAGCACATGATAAAACTTAATAAACAGATAAAGTAGCTAGTAATGCAAAGAGAGGAACTGATAAGCGAAAAAACATATATAACATAACTATCTTAGTATTCACTAACCAACTCCAATCAAACTGGCCTAATTCCAAAAAATAATCGGTATCTACAAAACAACTCAAATCAAAACTTTGCACTCTAAATTATTAACAAAAACGCTGATACTATATTAAATATAATATAGTGTAATTATCTATATATATTATACCTTGTAATTATCTATATATATTATACCTTGAATGTGTATAAATTCTGTTCTCAGCTACATAGAAGGACCAAGTTGTCCTCACGTCTTACGGTAAGGACTATTTTGGATGAGGGTTGCTTTACCCTTTCCGATATTCCTTGAATGAATGTACCGGATACCGGCGTTCGAGCATCTAATTTATAGTAAATTAATGTGTCAAATCTTGACAGTATTTTGATTTCAATGCAATGTTTATTCCAATCTTCATTAAATTTATTACTAAATGTTGAATTTTGACAAACCCCCCCTCTCTTAAATCACTACTACATCCATTTTTCTAATTATTTAAATGCAACATTTATTTTTACAAGTTTTAAAGTCTTCTGATGATACTAAAAAGTAAATATAACATTACAAAAAAAAAAATCTCTTAAAAAAAATTAGAGACAATCTTAATTTTTCTAGTATATAAATGTCAAATATAGTATTTTAACATATTGTTTTTAACAAATATAACACTAGCATTGTTATATACACTAAAGCTGGTATTACATGATGAACGTAGATTTCAAATCTGGTATATAACGCAATAGTAAATTTATGTGTCAAATCTTGATAGTAATTAGATTTCAATGCAATGTTTATTCCGTTGTTAAGTAAATTTTATAATTTGTTAATAATAAATGTGGAAATTAATATTATAATCGAAAAACTAGATATAACATTACAAAATAATTAGAAATAAACTTATTTATTATAGTATTGTTGTCAATTATAGTATTTTAACACTTTTTTTTTTTTTTTACTAGAAAACATAACACTAGCATTGTTATATACATTAAAGCTGGTATTACATGAACTTATTAAAATGCTAGTCATCTTCTGCATATATAAATTCAATGCAACTCTATTGTTTTACGGATTCTCTCTAAAGACCCAACTATATATATATATATATATATATTTATATGAGAATTGATATTTGACATCGTAATAAACCAATAGGTCCCAACTTTTAGATAATGAAATAAATATACTTTTTACTAATTCATGTGCTATTTCTGAAACTTGGCACACAAAAAAATTAAAAAAAAAAAAAATAATAATAATAATAATAAATATAAATAAAAATCGTAAAGTTAAACAGTTAAGAATGTAAAAGTGAGAAACTTGAAGAAAAAGAAAGACTTTTTTTCGTTATCCCAGCCAATCTTGTCCTCTTCTATCTGCAAAAGAATACAAAAATTCTCCAGTAAAAAGTTGGTGCAAGAATTTGTTGGTGAATCCAAAGACATGAAAAATACGAAACACGTTTATCATCTTAATTTTACGTATGATTTTATGTTGCTTTAAAAAATTTTATCTCGCCCGATTTTAAACCCATCGAGTTTAGCTTTTCACTCTTCAAGCGGACCCAACCCGGCCCATCAATTTCCACCCGTTAAAGTCAGGCCGGATCGGGCCACTTGAATTTACAGGTCTAAAAAGAGAGAAACTTGAAGAAATAGAAAGCCTTTTGTGCTCCCAACCAATCGAAGTCTCCCTCATAGTTATCCACTTTCTGCTTGTCCTTTCTATCTGCAAAAAGAATATAAAAATTCTCCAGTAAAAAGTTGGTGCAAGAATTTGTTGGTGAATCCAGAGACATGAAAAATATGAAACACGTTTATTATCTTAATTTTATGTATGATTTTATGTTGCAATAAAAAATTTTATCCAGTCCAATTTTAAATCCACCGCACTTAGCTTTTCACTCTTCTAGCGGACCCAACCCGGCCCATCAATTTCCACCCGTTAAGATCGGGCCGAACCGGGCCACTCGAATTTACAAGTCTAGAAAGAGAGAAACTTGAAGAAATAGAAAGCCATTTGTGCTCCCAGCCAATCGAAGTCTACCAACCAATCGAAGTCTCCCTCATAGTTATCCACTTTCTTGTCCTTTCTATCTGCAAAATAATATAAAAATTCTACAGTAAAAAGTTGGTGGAAAGAATTTGTTGGTGAATCCAAAGACATGAAAAATACGAAACACGTTTATTATCTTAACTTTATGTATGATTTTATGTTGCAATAAAAATTTTATTTTTATTTCTATTTTGGATTGCAGTGAAAATGTATTAGCACTTGAGGTTGGAATGTGTTTTGATTCATTGGATATGCTCTTTTGATTCCGATCATACATTATTGAAGGGAGATCAGCAAATATTATTTTTTGACAAGGACATTGTTAGGATATACTAAAATTAATCAATAACTTTCTTTAGAAAAAGTAAATAAATTAATAAATAAATCAACAACTTGATGATACTGGGCAAGAACAAAGTTTGTACCTTAAAAAGAGAGAGAGAGAACAAAGTACCGTAAATGTTCTACGTTTCATATCTATAAATACCATTTATATATGCGTATATACATAAATATATATTTATATATATGGAAATGTCTTTGTATCCGTTAAGCGGATACATCCGATAATTATAATTTTTTATTTAAAAATTTCAACAAATTGATTTAGAAACAATTTTATGTTAAAAACCTTGTAAATATCACTAAACTATATCATATTAGAATCATCTAAGAGTTACAATATTTAAAAAAAAAAAAAATACAAACGCCGTTATGTTAGGGTGTTGGATAGAAACTCCACTACTAGAAAAGAGAGATTACACGACGGGTTTTAACCGTCGTGTAAAGTTTTCACGACGGTTCCTTAACCGTCGTGTAATCCAGCGTCGTGGAAGATAACACGACGGTTTTAATATCGTCGTCGTATCTAAGTTTTACACGACGGTTTTGCAACAGTCGTGTAATCCCGATAAAAAGATATATGGTGAAGCAAAAAAACGAACATTACACGACGGTTCCGGAAGGAACCGTCGTGTAATCTTACAATTACATGACGGTTCCGAAAGAAACCGTCGTGTAATTACCGTCGTGTAATTTATTATTTAAAAAAAATTTGGGTTTTTTTTTATTTCCCACAGGTGGCCTAATCTGTATGTTATCCAATACACGATCCAAGATATTAACTTCATTAATCAAACTAAAAATACACTCCAATTATTACATTACAAGTTTATACATCATAATTAATGAATTCCATTACATGTCCAGACCATTCTCCCCTAATCAGATCCAAATTCTCAGAAGTATAAAATTGTTTACTTTCAAGTGCGTCAATTCCATTCAACACTATATCCCTCATAAAACCTAAAATAAAATAACCACATTCAACACTTCCCTCTTGGAGAGGACAAGGACGGTTCGAGATTTTGGTTTTACAGTCTCGTCTCCTTCTAATCCCTTCTCCGGTCATAATCTTCCAATCCGTTAGGGCCCTAGCAAATTGGTAAAATTCAAACTAATTAAGATGCATATAATTAAGATTAAAAAAAAAAAAACATATTCAAATTGACTTACATGTTCATTAGCTCAGTAAAATCGTCGCGCTTCTTCTCCCGAAGAGGATCAAAATAAAGGACGAGGTCCTCCCATGGGTCAATGACACCCAAAACCCAATGTCTCCCTTTGTTATGTGGCACAAGATAAAGCCGTTCTTTGGGTGCGTCACGCAAAAAGCTGAGAAGATTGTCGGCTCGCTCTCTCCTGCCAGCATCTTCAGTATCTGTTCTCACCGGTGAGATCAAGCTTGGAGACACAAACACAAACTTCTCAGCTTGCCCGTTAATTCTACATAGTTCCTCCAAATATCTGCATAACCGTATCAAAAATGTTACTCTACATGAAATATAGAAGATTTTCCAGATAAAAAGAAAATTTAAGATAAAGAATGTCGTACCTCATGTAGACTAATATACAATTCGCACTGATTTCTTGTAAATTAATGAACTCATAAATATCTTCAAAGCTCAGAAAGACAGGCATATCAAAACCCATAATCGTGTATGGTATTGGGACCTCAATCTGATTACCTTGATGCATGGAACTATGTGCATAATAAGCCAAAGGCCTCATTGCCCTGTTAATGTTATTAAAGTCGAACACGAGTTTTTGTTCTTGCGCACCTTGTTGTACCTCAGTTCGAGAGTCGATCGTTTTATTTCCAGCCTTTTTTTGGCGTTTTTTGTTGCCAGCTGCTGGGTCGGGAACGTGACTAGGCCCTCGACTCGCCTTGTTCATACTCATGTCGAGCTCAACTAAACTTTTAGGCCAAGCAACAAACCCATTAACAGCATCCTCCACAGTGGTTGCGTCGTACGTCGGTATAGGTAATGGTGATTTTTTTAATTTGGGCACGTTGACTCTGTAACGACCCGCCTAGCACAGGCCGTTATTATACATACGTACATACTTACTTAGCGTAACAACGGAATGTATTTTTTTTTATACGACGCGAATTACACACGAATACGTACGTAAAAAATAACGTCTACTAAATAAATTCGTTCAGGTGTAAAATTAAAACACATAAAATAAATACGTAAATATCGAAACGCGTAGCGGCATATATTCCCACATTTCACAGCTCGCCCTGCCACACTCCTCCATCTTGTATCAACAGTTGCTGTCAGGTTGCTTACCTACAGCATAGACGTAAGACAGTGAGCTTTCGCTCAGCAAGTACAACTACTATAAACCGCGACACTACACAGACATATCATACATACATAACACGTCATAACATAACATACATAGCATATCGTAATCATAACATAGCATATCTTTTCATACATATGCATGAGTCATTTAAGCTTCATTATGCTTTCTTATTCATTCATAATTTACTTTCTTAACTTATCTTAACTTATGGGCCTCATAACATAAGTGTCCGTACCGAGCGCGCAACTATGGACTTACTCTTGCCATAGCTCAACCCGACCTCACGCGGGTCGGTACGACACAGGCAAGCTCGCTTGCCATCATAACTTTCATCGTTTCATATCTTGATCATATTCTTATTAATTGGTGAACATGCTTCGTGATGTCTCACACAATTAAATCATGATCATATCTTAACCATACCATAGCCATAACATATCCTATATCCTATCATAACATGATTCTAGTATTTTTCATAGCATATAACATAGCATTTTTCATAACATTCCATAACCCATAGCATATAACACTTCATAGCACTTAGCATATTCCATAGCACATTGCATGTAACATTTCATAGCACTTAGCTTATTTTATAGCACATTGCATGTAACATTTCATAGCACTTAGCTTATTTTATAGCACATAGCATATAACATTTTATAGCACTTAGCAATCATACTTAAGCAAGTATACACAACAAAACCTATGCTGTAGGCGGAGTTGTACTTACCTCTCTTGTTATGTCCTACGTAGTGCTGCTTCTCCTCTGGGTACAGCTGCAGGTTTCCTCCTGCTTGATGAAGGACATAGGTAAGGGTCTAATTAGTACTGTGGAATGTTGGTGACCTAACCAACATGCCTACATAATCTTAGTTGTATGTCCCCATTGCTAGATGTCTTACTTGGTTACAAATAGTAACCCTATTATTTTAAAAACCACCAAATATGGATTAATTCTTAAGAGGTTACGTTGGATAACCTCATGTGCTAAACCTTTATACATACCGTTAGGGTTAGGTTACCTTCCTAACCTTGGGCTTTATTCTTGTCCATAATTATTGGGTTACCTCAATTAACCCTATATCTTAGCTCAATTTTATTAATCTTGGTATCCTTTAGGGTTATCTTGACTAACCCTTAAGGTTAATTGTAGTCAAACTCTTGGTCAACCAAAGTCAACCCTATATGGGTCAAACTTGAGCTTTAGGCTTTGGCCCAGTAACTCGAATATCACTTCCGGTTATTACTCGTAATCATCTTACTTACCTAATTTGGTTTAAAAATCCATTTTCCATTTCTTTGGAAACTTGGGTAAATTAACTTCAAAAATCTTTTACTTAACTCATAAAAATTCATATTCTTGAAATAGATCTTTGTAAAAATCATTTAGGGCTGGAAACTGCCTTTGGAACAGTTTCCATAATCAAAATAGTGGTTTTGGAGAAAGAAACAATTTTTCCGAACTGTTTTTAGAAAATCTTGTGCAGGAATTTTCTGTTCCTTGCACAGTCTTTATAAAACCGTGTCATTATAAAGATCCATTCAGATTTTGAAAAAGTTGCCTTCATGAAAGTTCTAGCTCTCGAAAAATCCTAAAACTTTCGTGTTTTACGAAAAACTCAATTCGAACTCTAACAGGTTCATATTTCCGTTTGAACTCTCCTGGTCGTGCACAAATCCTGGGCACGGATCAGGCTCGGTTTTTTGTGAAAACGAAGGCCATTGGAGCCTTATTTTAGAAATCCGTCCATGCTTCCCTCTAGGAAAAATCTTGCTCTACAACTTTTATGTTTTAAGTTTTTCCTAATTCTGCCTCTAAGGGCCTCAAAATCGGGTTTCCAGAAAACTGGCCAGTTTCCACCCGAACTGGCAGTTTCTTGGCTTAAACCAATTTTACGTCCTATTCGTGCACCCTACCTCAATCGGCAGCAGCCGAGAGCCTAAGGGCAGTCATGCAGCGTATTTCTAATCATCAAGTTTCATCATACAAATCAAAATTAGAAACATACATTAAGCATAAAAACCCTAGCAATCTATCAAACACCTAACATGTAAACATTTTAAACCACCAATCATAAATCCTAATCAATCAAGCACAAACCCTAAAATTTCTAATCTAGGGCAATAATTGAAATTGAGCTTATGCTCATACAATCCCACTTGAAATACATTTAAATTTCTCAATTGAAATTTAAATTGAAGAGCTTAGGGTTAAGAGATTACCTAGCTCCACCCAAGGTTTTTCCTCCCTTTCTCTTGCCTTCTCCAACAACCGGCCATCACCAAGATTGTTGGATTCCAAAGTTTTTCAGCCCCTAGCTTGACTTCACACCAAAACCGACCTCTTGAACCTTGCCTCACACACTTTTCCCTCACTTTTCTTCTTCCTTTTTCCTTCCCCCACCCAACCGGCCACTTGGCCTCCAATAGGTACCAAAAATTTTGAGCACTTGGTTGATGTTCCACTCCAAGTCCGGCCACTCAATTTCCTTAAATCCTTTGAGTTTTAGTTTTTCTCTCTTGCTCTCCCTTGGGTTCGGCTTTGGTGAGGAGAAAAATGGGCATAGTTTAGGTAAGATTTCCAATTTTTTTGTGAACAAATGCTCACCTATGTATAGAGGTTTTTGAACTCTTTGAAATTGCAAAATGGTCCTTGAAGAAGCAAGGATTTGCACACCAAGGGTGCATAGGTGGCCGGCCATAACCTTGTGGGACAAGGAAAATATTTTTCTAATTTCTTTTTAATGAATAAATGATGTCATAATTTGAGGATAAGGTGATGTCATCCTCCCTAGGGCTAGTTTGGCTCTTTTCTTCAATAGGCAGTCCATTTTTGAGCTAACACAGATATTTCCAATACTGGATTCACTTATATACAGTATTGTTATATTGAATTACAGTCCAAAATTTATCTGTGTAAAAACGAACTGTATAAATATTTTCTCATAACTTGAAGCCGCTTGGCCCATGATATTCTAATTAATGTGCTTGATTTTTCTATAGTGGTTTTGAGTCATTAATATACTATCTTATCCGTAAAAACGGTTTTACACAGTATAATTTCTATACTGTTAATTATTTTACCGTATAATCATATCTTTGACTTTTCGGGTTAACCTTTGGCTTTCTCGTCCACCATTGACTTTCTTGTCAACCGTTGACTTTCTTGCCAAGATTTGACTCCTGTGGTCAACAGTTAACTTTTTGGTCAACCGTCGACATTTTTTGTCAAACTTTGACCAACATAAAATTTGGAAATTTTTGCTTCCGTTTTACTTAAAAGGTCTTATGCTTGGCTGAGCAATCATTTTCGAGTCTTATAAAACCATAAGAACTCACAAAACATCATGAAAACCCTTAACCGGGCTCTTTCAAGAATACCTTTAAGATACAACCAATTCTTTACAAAGAGTAAACGTAATGCTATAAAGCTAGTCATTACAGATTGACACTCGCACGTTCCCTTCCCCCAGTGTAATCCCATGCACCGTATCGGTGGGGAGGCTCTCGAGCCATACTCTTCCAAACGCAACAAGCAACTGTCCACCCTGAACTTCATCGAAGATATAGAGCTTACACTCCTGACTATCGACCGGCATGGTTGGCGGCTCAGCAACTCCATCTTGTTTTTCTTGGGCAGAGCAACTAGCCTTAAAGCTGTTGTGTTGGTCTACGGTTGGCACATTCTTGGGATCAACCGACGGCTCCACATCTCTGTTCGCACATAGACCACGCACCAACACCTTTAATTCTTCTATTTCACGTCTCATTGATTGTACTTCATTGTCTTTCTTCGAATTTCGACTTAGGTTAAAGTACTGAGACGGCTTTACGAACTTTGATTGGCCACGGACACGGCCTTTGTGTTCAGGTCTAGATAATGCCTGCGACAATACATCATTAGTGCCAACTAACTCGAAAGTGCCTTGGCTCTCCTGTGTGTTGTACTCCATCAACAAGATTATTAACAGAAATCATTTAAGCAAAAGGGTTGTAAGTACGTATAGTAGTGATGAAGAAATCATTGTTAGTTAGTAAACTTACTATCAACTCGCTAGCTTTTTTACATGTTGGATTTTTCAACTCTCCATCAAGTCCCATCTGTTGCTCAAGCCACAAACCATCTCTTCTCTCCCATTTCCCAGTCTTCTTAAACTGTAATTAACATCGTTAGTATAAATGGGATACGATTTAGTACAAACAAAATTTATTGACATATCATTTCCCGGTCGAGCTTCCTATATCCGTCTCGGCCTCCTCTTGATGGGTATTCGTTGTTTGTCCTTATTTCGCTTCCATGATCAGATAGTTGTTGGAATTGCGAGGACGTTCTATACTGAACGAATTTCATCCAATCCTCTTCTTCAATATTGGGGTAGTTGTCAATAACTTTTTTCGGCCGTGTCCACACACTTTCTTCATTTATAAATTCCTCGACAAATGTCTTGTACAGATCGTACCGAAAATTCCTTGTAGCCTCACCACATGATTTTAAACAAGTGTTCCGGAAGCTTTCTTCCACGGTGAAAGAAGTAACAGTTTCTTTCCAAATAATTTCTTTCAATCCGTCTAAATCACGAGATCTCCAATCTTGAATCCATATTGGAACGTGTTCTCTAGCGAGCACGCCAATCCAACTCATCAATTCGTCACCGTGCTTCCCTTCCGGTTGTCCTTTCTTGTCAAACGTGACTTGAATTCGTTCACCTCTTTTCCTTGCCATATGGACGCGTTTCATTATTGTTGCCCTTCGCTTGCCCTCGACAGTGGGATCCATCGGGTTTCTCTTTCGTGCTCGTCCCTTTTTGGAATGTTCCATTGTAGTCGTTCACCTACATTTATTGGCAAATAAAAAAAAAATTTACGTTAATGGGTATTCGAACTTTTTTCTTCATTTTTTTTTTAATTGTTATTATGTTGGCACAAATAAAATATAGTGGAAAATATAACAAAAGTTATATTTCCACACCTGGCGCCCCACACGGGCGCCTGGAGCCCAAGGGCGCCTGGACGACCCACACGGGCGCTTGGCGCCCCACACGAATTAGGACAAAAAAAAACACTCGAAATAAAAGCATAAGTGCAAAACGCTGTCATAGGACAAAAATAATGAATGGATCATTCATGTTTATGCTTTTATACATATATATATATATATATATATATATATGTGATTGCTTCTATATTATTCCTCCAAAAACTCAAGTTGACATTTCATCGAGCATATTGTGGGCGGGAAAAATTCATGTGTATGTAAAGTGTAAAAACCATTCAGAAACCATTAATCTACAAAGAGCATCATTATGAACTTAAACACCCATGCTAAAAAATGGATCTTCAGTGACAAACAACAAGACAAAATCCCAAATTTATTTTAAGTTGTATATGAAGTTACCTTAATTTTCTTTGAAGATGAATAGACACTCCAACACCAATAGATTGGCAACGGCGGCGGCAACGACGGCGGCGGCGGCGGCAACGATGGAGTTGGCGGCGGCTTGGAGGAGGAAGTGGGTACTTGAGAAATTTAGAGAGTGTGAAGAGAAATGAGAAGGTATGTGGAGAGAAAAGGTAAGGAAGTTGTATTTAAGTAATGGGTTTGCGCGCGGATTTCGAAAAATGCAAGTTAAAAATTTTCAAAATTTTTTCAAGATTACACGACGGTGCCACTGTGTTGTATACAAAAAATTACGCAAACTGTAGCATTGGTCCTGATTCAAATTTAATATTCAATATATATATATAGCAATTAACATAACAAATTAAATATGGTATAGATCATGATGAATTATAATAGAAATTAATTAATGTACTTGTACACAGTAAATGGCATAATGTTCAAGTTTTTTTCTTTTTTCTCTTTGCTGCCTCAACACGTGTCCATTCAATATCTGGTCGAACCAAGTGTGAAACATCATCATCGAATTCGTCAATTTCCTCAACCGGTGGCATTTCCTGTGTGAAAGATGGAATGTCGGAGCAATCTTCCTCATCTTCTTGCCCATCACGGTACAATTTTGGCTTCATCGACACAACTAAGGACAACTCTGTATTGCTGGGATCCGTTGTATAAAATACTTGGATTGCTTGTGATGCCATAATGAATGGATCATTTTTGTATCCCAATCGTCTAAAGTCCACAACTGTGATGCCATCACTGTCAATCCTTACATAATTATTGTCTGCCCATTTGCACTTAAAGAGTGCTACATGTAAACCACAGTAATCGAGTTCTCAAATATCTTCAATGAAACCGAAGTAGTTCATAGTTCCATAAACTGGATTCTTGTCCCTTGCAGATGAAATATGCATTGACTTAGCACAGATACTAACACCACTATTTTGAACGGGATGCTTCTCATCTCTTTCGCGAGTGTAGAATGTATAACCATTGACGAAGTACGATGTATACCGTGTAACGATCGTCGACGGACCTCTAGCGAGGTTCATTAACTCTTGCGAACAGCCGTCCTTCTGAAAGACATGACTTCCACTAGTAAAAATTGTGGATTCCACGACGGGTTTTTCCCGTCGTGTAAAGTTTACACGACGGTTCATCAACCGTCGTGTAATCCAGTGTCGTGGTAGATAACACGACGGTTCAGTTACCGTCGTGGTATTTCAATGTTACACCAAGGTGGGGGGTCCTCAAAATCACATTACACGACGGTTCGGCCAAGAACCGTCGTGTAATGCGGACATTACACGACGGTTCTTGGCCGAACCGTCGTGTAATGCGGAGATTACACGACGGTTCTTGGCCGAACCGTCGTTTAAGGCTGACATTACACGACGGTTCTTGGCCGAACCGTCGTGTAAGGCTGACATTACACGACGGTTCTTGGAGAACCGTCGTGTAAGAATGATATTACACGACGGTTCTTGACCGAACCGTCGTGTAAGGCGGAGATTACACGACGGTTCTTGGCCGAACCGTCGTGTAAGGAGGACATTACACGACGGTTCTTGGCCGAACCGTCGTGTAAGGCGGACATTACACGACGGTTCTTGGCCGAACCGTTGTTTAAGGCGGACATTACACGACGGTTCTTGGCGAACCGTCGTGTAATGCGGAGATTACACGACGGTTCTTGGCCGAACCGTCGTGTAATGCGGATATTACACGACGGTTCTTGGCCGAACCGTCGTGTAATACTGGGATTACACGACGGTTCTTGGCCAAACCGTCGTGTAAGGCGAGGATTACATGACGGTTCTTGGCCGAACCGTCGTGTAATGCGGGAGATTACACGACGGTTCTTGGCCGAACCGTCGTGTAAGAATGAGATTACACGACGGTTCGAACGAGAACCGTCGTGTAATATTATTTAATTAAAAAAAATTGGATTTTTTGTGATTCCCGAGCTAGCCTAAAACTGTATGTTATCAAATTAAAAATACACGATCCAAGTGATCAAATTAAAAATACATACCAATATTTACATTACAAGTTTACAAAACATAATTAATGAATTGTATTACATGGCTAGCCCATTCTCCCCTAATTAAATCCAAATCATCAGAAGTAAAAAATTCTTTACTTTCAAGTACATCAATTCCATTCAACACTATGTCCCTCATAAAACCTAAAATAAAATAACCACATTCAACACTTCCCTCTTGTATAGGACAAGGACGGTTCGAGATTTTGGTTTTATAGTCTTGTCTCCTTCTAATTCCTTCTCCGGCCATAATCTTCCAATCCGATAGGGCCCTAGCAAATTGGTTAAATTCAAACTAAATAATTAAGATACATATAATAATTAAGATTAAAAAAAAAGAACATATTAAAAATTGACTTACATGTTCATTAGCGCCGTAAAATCTTCCCGTTTCTTCTCTCGAAGAGGATCAAAATAAAGGACGAGGTCATCCCATGGGTCAATGACTCTCAAAACCCAATGTCTCCCTCTGTTATGTGGCACAAGATAAAGCCGACCTTTTGGTGCGTCCCGCAAAAAGCTGATAAGATTGTCGGCTCGGTCTCTCATGCCAGCATCTTCAGTATCTGTCCTCACCGGTGAGATCAAGGTTGGAGACACAAACGCAAACTTGTCAGCTTGCCCGTTAATCCTACATAGTTCCTCCAAATATCTGCATATAAGCGTATCAAAATTGTTACTATACCTGACATATAGAAGAATTTTTAGATTAAACAAATTATTGAGATAGAATATCGTACCTCATGTAGACTAATATACAATTTGCACTGATTTCTTGTAAATTAATGAACTCATAAATATCTTCATAGCTCAGAAAGACAGGCATTTCAAAGGTCATGATCGTGTATGGTATTGGGACCTCAATCTGATTACCTTGACGCATGGAACTATGGGCATAATAAGCCAAAGGCCTCAACGCCATGCTCATGTTATTAAAGTCGAACAAAGGTTGTTGTTGTTGTTGCACACCTTGTTGTACCTCTGTCCGAGAGTCGATGGTTTTTTTTCCAAGCTTTCTTTGGCGTTTTTTTTTCCAGATTCTGGGTCAGCAACGTGACTAGGCCCTCGACTCGCCTTGTTCATACTCGTGTCGAGCTCGACTAATGTTTTAGGCCAAGCAACAAACCCATTAATAGCATCCTCCACAGTTGTTGCCTCGTACGTCGGTATAGGTAATGGTGCTTTTTTTAATTTTGGCACATTGATTGACACTCGCACGTTCCCTTCCCCCAGGGGAATCCCATGCACCGTTTCGGTGGGAAGGCTCTCCAGCCATGCTCTTCCAAACGCAACATGCACCTGTCCACCCTGCACTTCATCGATAATATAGAGCTTACACTCCTGACTGTCGACTGCCATCGTTGGCGGATCAGAATCTCCATGTTGTTTTCCTTGGGCAGAGCAACTAGCCTTAACACTGTTGTGTTGGTCCACAGTTGGCACATTGTTGGGATCAACCGACGGCGCCACATCTTTGCTCGCACATAGACCACGCACCAATGCCTTTAATTCTTCTATTTCACGTCTCATTGACTGTACTTCAAGGTCTTTACTCGAACTTCGATTTAGGTTAAAGTACTGAGACGGCTTTACGAACTTTGATTGTCCACGGACACGCCCTTTGTGTTCGGGTCTAGATAATGCATGCGACAATACATCACTAGTGCCAACTGATTCGAAAGTGCCTTGGCTCTCCTGTGTGTTGAACTCCATCTACAAGATAATTAACATAGCTCAGTTAAGATTAAGGGTTGTAAGTACATATACTAATGATGAAAAATTCATTGTTAGTTAGCAAACTTACTACCAACTCGCTAGCTTTTTGACATGCTGCATCTTTCAACTCTCCATCAAGTCCCATCTGTTGCTCAAGCCATAAACAATCTCTTTTTACATATTTCCCAGTCTTCTTAAACTGCATGTAATTGAACATTATTAGTATAAATGATGGCATAATGTTCTATACATTAAATGACATATGATTTAGTTTGAACAAAATTTATTGACATACATTTTCCTGATCGAGCTTCCTATATCCGTCTCGGCCTCCTCTTGATGAGTATTCGTTGTTTGTCCTTATTTCGCTTCCACGATCAGATAGCTGTTGGAATTGGGAGGATGTTCTATACTGAACGAATTTCACCCAATCCTCTTCTTCTATATTAGGGTAGTTGTCAATAACTTTTTGCGGCCGTGTCCAAACACTTTCTTCTTTTAAAAATCCTTCGACAAAAGTCTTGTACAGATCATGCCGGAAATTCCGTGCAGCTTCACCACATGATTTTATACACGCAGTCCGAAAGCTTCCATCAACGGTGAAAGAAGTAACGGTTTCTTTCCAAATAATATCTTTCACTTGGTCTAAATCACGAGATCGCCAATCTTGTATCCATATTGGAACATGCTCTCGAGCTAGCACACCAATCCAACTCATCAATTCGTCACCGTGCTTTCCTTCCGGTTGTCCTTTATCGTCAAACGTGACGGGAATTCGTTCACCCCTTTTCCTCGCCATATGGACGCGTTTCATTATAGTTGCCCTTCGCACCCCTTCAACATTTGGATCCGAAGGGTTTTTCCTCCGTGCTCGTCCCTTTTTGGAATGTTCCATTGTAGTCGTTCACCTATAGTTATTGTAAAAAAAAAAATACAACAAAACAAAATAATAATTATGTCATACCAATATAATAGAAGCAATTTATATTTAACTACTAAGTACATGATGCATTAATTTTTTAAAAAAACGGCAAAGGTACACGGGCGCCCAGGCACCCCATACTGGCGCCACGGGCGCAAGGGGCGCCAAATATCACGGGCGCCCAGGTGCCCCACACGGGCACCACGGGCGCCAGGCGCCCCCCAGGTGCCCCCCACGAGCGCCAGGCGCCCCCCAGGTGCCCCCCACGGGCGCCACGGGCGCCAGGCGCCCCACACGGCCGCCCAAGAGCACGGGCGCCATGCGCGGTCTCCACGATCATAGGCCGTTTTGAGTCATTATTTTTGTATTTTCATGGTAGAGAAAGTCATGTAATTTTGCATTAGTTATTCTATGAAGATTTATCAAACTCTATTATGTTTTTTGAAAAGAGAAACTCATTATGGCATTTCGTCGAGCATGTTGTGTGCGAGAAAAAAGCATGTTCATAAATGTGTGTAAAGTGCCAAATTTGAAAACCAACAAGCATCTTTTTTTCTATACAAAGAGAAATATTAATAACAAAAACACTAATTTTAAAAAATTTATCTTTAGTGACAAACAACTATACAAAGAAGCAAATGGTTTTTAGTTTATATACGAAGTTACCTTGCTTGTACTTGAAGATGAAAATAAGGCCACACCAAGAAGGAGGCGGCGGTGGCGGCAATGACGGTAGGGCGGGTTGATCGGATTTTAAATTAATAGGAGCGGTGGGTTGGTGAAGGATATGGGCAGTTAAAAAATTTGGAGAATGTGAGGAAGAGTAAAGAAATTCGCGCTCAAATTTGAAGAGAAATGAAAAGGCTATTGTGGTATAAGTAGTGGGTCTTCGCGCGGATTTCGAAAAATAAAATTTTCAAATTTTCAAATTTTTTTAGGATTCCACGACGGGTCCGAAGAAACCCGTCGTGTATTACAAAAAAAAAAATTATTGGACGTCGTGAACAGGATGCTTCTCATCTCTTTCGCGAGTGTAGAATGTAAAACCATTGACGAAGTATGATGTATACCGTGTAACAATCGTCGACGGACCTCTAGCGAGGTTCATTAGCTCATGCGAAAAGCCACCATTCTGAATGAGAACATGTCTTCGTAGCCACTGACGAAACTTCCGATTGTGTTCATCTTGTAGCAACCTTTCATTTCTTCATCTTCTTGGATTTCTATCTCTTAATTCCTGTAGGTGGACCTCAATAAAAGGCTCAACTTCTACCCTATTATGTAAAGTATAGAGACAAGCTTTCTCCCATTCACATCGATTTACCGGCGATGGAATGCCGACGGATAGTCCCTTCCAGTCAATGTTTGTGGGCTTGGGCAAACCAATCGCTTCCGCGGTGGCCAAATATTCAGAGCAAAATTCGACCGATTCCTCCGCAATGTAGCTTTCTACTATACATCCTTCCGGCCTATTTCGGTTCTTGACATACCCCTTCAAAACCTTCATGTACCTTTCAAAAGGATACATCCATCTCAAGTACACCGGTCCACATAGCTTCACTTCCCGGACTAAGTGCACCGTTAGATGAATCATTATGTCAAAAAATGAGGGTGGAAAGTACTTTTCAAGCAAGCACAAAGTCTTAACCAACTCTGACTGTAGTGATTCTAGCGTCAATGGATCAATTACCTTGGAGCATATCGAGTTGAAAAATGAGCATAGCTTGGTAATTGCAAATCTCACGTCCTTCGTTAGAACTCCTCGCAAGGCAAGCGGTAAAAGCTGTTGCATCAATATATGGCAATCATGTGTTTTCATTCCAATCAACCTCATATCCTTCATAGACACCAACCTTTTGAAGTTAGAAGAATAACCGTTGGGCACTTTCACAGAGGCGAGCCACTCACAAAGCTTTCTTTTTTCTTGTCTTGATAAGGTGTACTTCGCCGGAGGTAAATAAGTTGCATTCCCTTTTTTTGTAGGGATCAAGTTAAGTCTAATGTTCAACTCCTTAAGATCCAGCCGTGCTTTTTCTCCATCTTTGCTCTTATTAGGAATGTCTAGCAATGTGCCCACTATTGATTCACAAACATTTTTCTCAATATGCATCACATCCAAGCAATGACGAACAAAAAGTGTCCTCCAATATGGAAGTTCGTAGAAGATTGACCGCTTTTTCCAAGGTTCATCAACCACGGGAGTATTGTTGCTTCGTTTTCTTTTCCCGAGCACCACTTCCAAATCCTTAACCATCTCGTAAACGTCGTCGCCCGTCAAAACTCGAGGAGGGGTTCTTTCTTCCGTGTTTCCATCGAACGCCTTTTTCTGTTTGCGGTATCGATGATTTTGTGGTAAGAATCTCCTATGTCCAAGGAAAACAGTTTTCTTACCGTTCTTCAATCGGATGGAAGATGTTTCTTTCATGCAAACGGGACAACCGATAGAACTCTTGACTGAATAGCCAGATAGATTTCCATAAGCAGGAAAGTCATTAATTGTCCACATCAACATTGCACGGAGTGTGAATGTCTCTTGACGGTGAGCATCTCTAACTTCTATCCCCTTTTCCCATAAGCTCTTTAGATCATCGATTAGTGGTGCTAAGTACACATCAATGTCATTCCCTGGTTGTTGAGGACCAGATATCAATAAGGTCAACATCAAGAACTTTCGCTTCATGCTCAACTTCGGAGGGAGATTGTAGTTGACAAGTACGACGGGCCAAGTACTATGCCTACTACTCATATTACCATGTGGGTTCATTCCGTCCGCCGACAAACCAAGACGTAGATTCCGTGGTTCCGCACAAAATTCAGGATGATCGGCATCAAAGGTCTTCTATTGTGGTGCATCAGCTGGATGTCTAAGCATGCCATCTTCGACACGTTTATCGTGGTGCCAAGTCAAATTCTTGGCATGCTCGGCATTACGGAATAAACGCCGCAGACGCGGTGCCGGAGGAATGTACCATAACACCTTTGCCGGCACACCTTTGCTGCAATTCGTTGGATTCTTGCCCTTCTTCCATCTTGACTCCTGACAAACCGGACATTCATCCAAATCCTCGTACGCATTTTGGTAAAGGGCGCAATCATTTGGACATGCATGAATTTTTTCATATTCCATTCCCAAACTGCTCAACGCCTTCTTAGCTTCGTACATACTAGCAGGTATTTTATTATCAACCGGTAGAACATCTCTTAGAAATTCTAAAAGAGCCGTGAAACTAGAATTTGTCCACCCTCCCGATGCCTTCATGTTCCATAATTTGACCAATGCGGACAATTTCGTATATTTAGTACACCCGTCATACAAGGGCATCTCGACATCATTCATCATTGCTTCAAATAACTCCGGACGATGCACAAACTGTTCTTCCAAATCATTAACCATATCAAACAAATTATCTCCTACATCTTCCTCACCAATCGGTTCTTTGGCTTTGTTGTTCGATGATGGATTAAAAAAACATTTCACCGTGTAAATACCACATTTGATACGAACAAATAATCCCACAAGCAAGCATGTGTCTTCTAACTTCATCAACTGGATGAGATCTATGATTTCCACAATCCACACAAGGATATCGAATCTTATCATTCTTCATGTGAGTTTCCGCAAATGACAAAAATTCTTCAATCCCATCTCGATATTTTCTAGTCAATCTATTAGCCCACATCCATTTTCGATCCATTGCCAAGAACCCGACCTAAATCGATATTAAATTTATCATACAAATTATTCAATAATCAAGTTTTTGCATTTAAAAACACAACGTATATTCAACAACTAATCAAACCGAAAAGAAAAAAAGAGAATATATACCATTATTGACATCTACAATAAATCGCCCATAAAAATCAAATAAATAAAAATAAGAGCAAGTAATAATCACAATACTTACAAATATTTAATATACGCGAGTGTTGGTTTCGCAGTGGAGAAGACTCGTGTTCGCAGGTGTCTGTGATGTTTTTCACGGCTGCGCGATAGATCTGTAATTAGATGAAATGAGGGCTGATGAAGGGTAAAAAAGTTAGGAATACACGACGGGTTCTTAAAAACCGTCGTGTAAAGTCACACTTTACACGACGGTTTTTGGAACCGTAGTGTAAAGTCGGACTTTACACGACGGTTCTTTGGAACCGTCCTGTAAAGTTGCTCCGCGAGGCACTTTACACGACGGTTCTTTGAAACTGTAGTGTAAAGTCGGACTTTACACGACGGTTCTTTGGAACCGTAGTGTAAAGTTGCTCCGCGAGGCACTTTACACGACGGTTCTTTGGAACCGTAGTGTAAAGTCGGACTTTACACGACGGTTCTTTGGAACCGTCGTGTAAAGTCCATTGTGGAGCACTTTACACGACGGGTCCAATGAACCGTCGTGTAAAGTCTGACTTTACACGACGGTTTCAAGGAACCGTCGTGTAATCTCCGTCGTGTAATATACTTTTTGTAGTAGTGTTCGTAGCCACAGACGAAACGTCCGATTGTGGTCATCGTGTATCAACTTTTCATTTCGTCCTCTTCTAGGATATTTATCTCTTATTTCCTGTAGGTGAATCTCGATAAAAGGCTCAACTTCA
The DNA here is from genome assembly GCA_009761775.1 of Ficus carica. Lineage (NCBI taxonomy): Eukaryota > Viridiplantae > Streptophyta > Magnoliopsida > Rosales > Moraceae > Ficus > Ficus carica. The sequence continues at coordinate 14,666 of VYVB01000674.1, read as the reverse complement.
ACCCTATTATGTAAAGTATAGAGACAAGCTTTCTCCCATTCACATCGATTTACCTGCGATGGAACGCCGACGGATAGTCTTTTCCAGTCAATGTTTGTAGTCTTCGGCAACCCAATCGCCTCCGCGGTGGACAAATACTCGGAGCAAAATTCGACCGATTCCTCCGCAATGTAGCTTTCTACTATACATCCTTCTGCCCGATTTCGGTTCTTGACATAACTCTTCAAAACTTTCATGTACCTTTCAAAAGGATACATCCATCTCAAGTACACCGGTCCACATAGCTTCAATTCCCGGACTAAGTGCACCATTAGATGAATCATTATGTCAAAAAATGAGGGTGGAAAGTACTTTTCAAGCAAGCACAAAGTCTTAACCAACTCTAATTGTAGCGAATCTAGTGTCAATGTGTAATAACTAAATTTTTACGACCTTACATTCTCTTGTAAAGAAACTTGAGTTATGTTCTAAAGGTATTTATGAAAAACCTGAGACAAGGTTTTTATTTAAAATTATAAGATCTCACGATATTATGAGACTTAACAAAATGATTGCTTAACTAAGTAAGTATCATTTTAAGAAAAAGGGATAGAAAAATTTCACGTTTGCATGGCCTTGCATGGTGGTCAAAGTTTGACCTAAAAAGTCAAAGTTGACCCAAAAAGTCAAGAGTTGACCAGAAAAGTCAACCATATGATGATATTGTTTTATGGACGAGCAGTATGGAAAATATACTGTGAAAAACCATTTTTCAGACAAGATGATAAGATTAAGATTTAACATCACCCTAGAAAAATCAAGCACATAAATTAGGGTATCTTGGGTCAAAGAGCTTCAAATTTTAAGAAAATTTTATACAGTCAAATTTTACACAGATAAATTTTGGACTGCAGTTTAGTGACAAAAATACTGTTATTAATAAGTTAACAGTATTAAAAATATCTGTGTTAGCATGAATATGGACTGTTTATTAAGGAAATAGCCAAACAAGTCCTAAAGGTGATTACATCACCTACTTTTTGAATTATGACCTCATTAAGGAATTAATAAAAATTTGGAAAGAATTTTTGGCTCTAGAAGGCTCCATTGGCCGGCCACCTCATGGGGTTATCACCCAAATATTAAAAATTTTGGGGTAAATTTCACAAATAAGCAAAGTTCTTCAACCCCTATAAATACCCCTTGAACCTATTCATTTTATTCAAAAATTGGGGAGGTTCTTGCCAATTTTCTTCTTGAAAATCAGCAGCCAAGGAAGAGAGAAAGAGGAAGGAAAATCAGAAATTTTCTTGGGCTTTTGTTCCTAAGGGTTCGGTTTTGCTCTAGGGGAAAAATCAAGGGAAGTTTAGAAAATTTTTAGGTCTTTTGGGGTGTGAAGCCGAGGGAGAAAGGGAGAAAGGAAAGCTGAAATTTTGGGGCCAAACTTTGGTGAAGAGTTCGGCTTGGAGAGGAGCAACCAGGAAACCAACAAAAAATTTTTGGGTGTCATTTTGGTGGTGTGGCCATGAGTCAAGAAAGCTAGGGGGAAGGAAGGAATTTTGTGACCAAATTGACTTTGGTCTAAGGTAAAACTCTATAAGCCCTAACTCTCTTAATTGAGTTCAAATTTAAGGTAAAAAGATGATTCAATTTGGTTGTAAGGACATAAGTCCATTTCCCCATTTTATGCCCTAAGTTAGTAGTATGTGCTTGATTTGTAGATCTAAGGGTGCATGGTTCAATTTTTGCATGATTTGTGTTTATTTATGGTTGATTTTCATGCTTGAATGCTTAGGGTTGTGTATCCCCTGATTTGGTCAGAAAATCTGCCCTAGGGCAGTGCTTGAAGTATGTTGATTTAAGAAGCAAAGTTAGGGTTAATGCAAACATAGGCTTAAGGCTTTCGAATTTGGTTTGTACGGATTCAATTGGACAATTTAATGGTTCATGCAGGACGTTAGAAACGCTGTGTGTTTGCCCTATAGGCTCCCGAAGTGTTCGGTTGAGGTAGATTTCACGAAATAGGACGTAAACCGGTTTAAGCAACCGAAACTGCCAAATTCGGACTCAAACTGGCCAGTTTCGGGAAAATAAGAATTAGAGGGTCTTAGAGGCCGAATTGGGTAAATCTTAAAACACAAAAGTTGCTCGGAACAAGTTTTCCTAGAGGACTGCACGGGCAGAATTTAAAAATGAGGCTCCAATGGTCTCCGTTTTTACAAAAACCCGTGGCTGATCTGCCCAGACCCAGTTTTCAGGATCAGCCAGCTTCAAACAAAAGCTGACGCAAATTTAGGCAGAACTGGATTTTTTGTAAAACACGAAAGTTTTAGAATTTTTCGAGAGCTACAACTTTGGTGAAGATAAGTTTTTTCAAATTCCAAATGGATTTATAAACTGGTATTGTTTTATGAAGAGTGTGCAGGGAACCAAAAATTCCTGCACATGAGTTTTACAAACAGTTTCGAAAAAACTGTATTTTTGCTTAAAACTGTCCCAAAGGCAGTTCTCAATCTTAAATGACCATTATAAAGATTTGTTTCAAAAATTGGAATTTTTACAAAAGGAATTTAAAGCTAAATTTCGTAAATGGCAAAAAGTTAAGAAAATGGATAGGATTTGTAATCAAGCCAAGGTTTTGAGGAAACCTAACATTTTATTAAGAACCTAGCCCAAGAGATTATCCAACGTAATCTCTTAAAAGAAATAATTAAAGAATAATTATTCCCAAGCAGTTATATGGCTATTTCGTGACCAAATCAGATATCTGGTATTAGGGGACATACAACTAGTATTTCATCGGCATGTTGGTTAGGACACCAACATTGCATAATAAGAATTAGACTCTTACCTAAGTCCCTATTCAAGCAGGAAAAGGCCTGCAGCTGTGCCCATTAAGAGAACAGCCTCAAGAGGGACACAGTGAGAGAGGTAAGTGCAACTCCGCCTACAGCATAGGCTTTTTGGTTGTAACATGATGCAATGTATGTTATGTACTATAATGTGAAATATCAAATAAATGGCATGATTAATATATGATTACAAGTTATATTCATGTGACATCATGAAGCATGTTCACAAATAATAAGAACAAGGTCAAGATGACAAACAAGTATGATGGCAAGCGAGCTTGCCTGTGACGTACCGACCCGTCCAAGGTCGGGTAGGACTGTGGATTGAGTTGGAAATGGATTGGCCGCCCCAACCACTCCATAGTTGCGCGCCCGGTACGGTCACTCATGATAAGGGGCCCATAAGCAAGTTAAGGAATGAAAGTATGTTAAGAGAGCATGATAAAATAAGCATAATAAAGCATAATTGAATCATGCATAATTAGAATATGTTATAATAGGCTGTGCTAAGTTTATAGTTAATTATGTTGCGGTTAAATAGTTGTACTTGCTGAGCGAAAGCTCACGCCTTATGTCTATGCTGTAGGTAAGCAACCTACTGGCGCTTGTTGATACAAAATGCTGGAGTTGGCGGGGGGCAACTGTGAAAGAAGGGATAAGCCGCTACGTTTTCCGTAAAATTATGCTTAATATTTTATATTTATATTATTCCAAACAAGTACTTCAGAAAAAAAAAAATTTTCCACTATATTTGTTAAATAAGTAAGTATGTAAAACAAGTTATGTATGCATGTATGTACGGTAACGGTCCGTGCTAGGCGGGTCGTTACACAATGGATCTATTACCTTAGAGCATATCGAGTTGAAAAATGAGCATAACTTGATAATTGCGAATCTCACATCCTTCGTTAAAACTCCTCGCAACACCAGCGGTAATAACTGTTGCATCAAGATATGACAATCATGTGATTTCATACCAATCAGCCTCAGATCCTTCATAGACACCAACCTTTTCAAGTTGGAAGAATACCCGTTGGGCACTTTTACAGAAGCGAGCCACTCACAAAGCTTTCTTTTTTCTTGTCTTGATAGTGTGTACTTCGCCGGAGGTAAGTAAGTTGCATTCCCTTTCTTCGTAGGGATCAAGTTAAGTCTAATCTTCAATTCCTTAAGATCCAACCGTGCCTTCTCACCATCTTTGCTCTTATTAGGAATGTCTAGCAATGTGCCCACTATTGATTCACACACGTTTTTCTCAATATGCATCACATCCAAGCAATGACGAACAAAAAGTGTCCTCCAATATGGAAGTTCGTAGAAGATTGACCGTTTTTTCCAAGGGCCGTCAACCACGGAATTATTGTTACGCCGTTTTCTTTTCCCGAGCACCACTTTCAAATCCTTAACCATCTTATAAACGTCTTCACCGGTCAAAACCCGAGGAGGGTTTCTTTCTTCCGTTTTGCCATCGAAAGCCTTATTCTGTTTGCGGTATCGATGATTTTGTGGTAAGAATCTCCTATGACCAAGGTAAATGGTTTTCTTACCATTCTTCAATCGGATGGAGGATGTTTCTTTCATACAAACGGGACAACCGATAGAACTCTTGAATGAATAACCAGATAGATTTCCATAAGCAGGAAAGTCATTGATTGTCCACATCAACATTGCACGGAGTGTGAATGTCTCTTGACGGTAAGCATCTCTAACTTCGATCCCCTTTTCCCATAAGCTCTTTAGATCATCGATTAGTGGTGCTAAGTACACATCAATGTCATTCCCTGGTTGTTGAGGACCAGATATCAATAAGGTCAACATCAAGAACTTTCGCTTCATGCTCAACTTCGGAGGGAGATTGTAGTTGACAAGTATGACGGGCCAAGTACTATGCCTACTACTCATATTACCATGTGGGTTAATTCCGTCCGCCGACAAACCAAGACGTAGATTCCGTGGTTTCGCACAAAATTCAGGATGATCGGCATCAAAGGTCTTCCATTGTGGTACATCGGCTGGATGTCTAAGCATACCATCTTCAACACATTTATCATGGTGCCAAGTCAAATTCTTGGCATGCTCGGCATTACGGAATAAACGTCGTAGACGCGGTGCCGGAGGAATGTACCATAACACCTTTGCTGCCATTCGTTGGCTTCTTGCCCTTCTTCCATCTTGACTCCTTACAAATCGGACATTCATCCAAATTCTCGTACGCATTTCGGTAAATGGCGCAATCATTTGGACATGCATGAATTTTTTCATATTCCATTCCCAAAGTGCTCAACGTCTTCTTAGCTTCGTACATACTAGCAGGTATTTTATTATCAACCGGTAGAACCTCTCTTAGAAATTCTAAAAGAGCCGTGAAACTAGAATTTGTCCACCCTCCCGATGCCTTCATGTTCCATAATTTGACCAATGCGGACAATTTCGTATATTTACTACACCCGTCATACAAGGGCATCTCGACATCATTCATCATTGCTTCAAATAACTCCGGACGATGCACAAACTGTTCTTCCAAATCATTAACCATATCAAACAAATTATCTCCTATAACTTCCTCAACAACACCATCTTTCGCTTTGTTGTTCGATGATGGATTAAAAAACATTTCACCGTGTAAATACCACGTTTGGTACGAACAAATAATCTCACGCGCAAGCAAGTGTCTTCTAACTTCATCAACTGGATGAGATCTATGATTTCCACAATCCACACAAGGACATCGAATCTTATCATTCTTCATGTGAGTTTCCGCAAATGACAAAAATTTATCAATCCCATCTCGATATTTTCTAGTCAATCTATTAGCCCACATCCATTTTCGATCCATTTTCAAGAACCCGACCTAAATCGATATTAAATTTATCATACAAATGATTCAATAATCAAGTTTTTGCATTTAAAAACACAATGTATAGTCAACAACTAATCAAACCAAAAAAGAAAAAAAGAGAATATATATCATTTTTGACATCTACAATAAATCGTCCATAAAAATCAAATAAATAAAAAGAAGAGTAAGTAATAATCACAATACTTACAAATATTTAATATACGCGAGTGTTGGTTTCGCAGTGGAGGAGACGTGTGTTCGCAGGTGTCTGTGATGTTTTTCGCGGCTGCGCGATAGATCTGTAATGAGATGAAATAAGAGCTGTTGAAGGGTAAAAAAAGTTAGGAATACACGACGGGTTCTTAAAACCCGTCATGTAAAGTCGCACTTTACACGACGGTTCCAAGGAACCGTAGTGTAAAGTGGCTCCGCGAAGCACTTTACACGACGGTCCTTGGAACCGTCGTGTAAAGTCCGACTTTACACGACGGTTCTTTAGAACCGTAGTGTAAAGTGGCTCCGCGAGGCACTTTACACGACGATTCTTTGAAACCGTAGTGTAAAGTCGGACTTTACACGACGGTTCATTGGAACCGTAGTGTAAAGTGACTCCGCGAGGCACTTTACACGACGGTTCTTTGGAACCTTAGTGTAAAGTCGGACTTTACACGACGGTTCATTGGAACCGTAGTGTAAAGTTGCTCCGCGAGGCACTTTACACGACGGTTCTTTGGAACCGTAGTGTAAAGTCCGACTTTACACGACGGTTTCAAGGAACCGTCGTGTAATCTCCGTCGTGTAATGTACTTTTTGTAGTAGTGCTCATCCTATATAGAAATTGTCTCATATCCCTAGATTATATAGGTATAACAGTTGTGTTTTGCAGCTTATAACTACTAGTTAATTTACGCAAAATTTTTATTAATATATTGTGACATAAACTATTTAAAGTTAGTTTTTTGGTAGAAAAAAAACTATTTAAAGTTATTAGTGAAAAAGACATATCCCTAAAAAAAAGTTATATTGGAATTAATTTATTAAAATAAAGGAGAAAAAAAGTTCAAGTGTCGTTTACATATAAATATATAGATAATTATATATAATCTCCAGAAAACAAATATCTCATGTTCAATTTCCTACTCCACTCAAAACTCCACATAAATCAGGTCCATTATATTTCAATTAATTGCCTTGCATAGGAAAAATGTGTACGATCAAGGGCAGAGGGAGGTGAGACTGGGGCTAGTTTTTAATAATTTTTTGTGTGTATGTATATTCTTTTAAAATCATTATATATGCCCTATAATCAAACAAAAATAATATACATACTAATTTAATCTAAATCTAATGATTAAAAGTTAATTAAATCAAACTCTATTTAGAAATTCCAATTTCGTTGTTGTTGATAACCGAAATTTGACAAGATCCCCAACCCATATGCTGCTATAGGGGTCAAAAGTGGTACGTGAATCCAAACGCTTTAGGAATCGTTGTGAGGGTCATAATTTAAAAGGCTAGAGAATGTGAAAGAACCCATTTTGTTCAATCTAATTGGAGTCTTATCTATTTTAGAGGCCTTGAGTTTATGAAGAACTTATTTCTAAAGTGTTTATAACTATAAGCACATGATAAAACTTAATAAACAAATAAAGTAGCTAGTAATGCAAATAGAGTAACTGATAAGAGAAAAACTTAACATGTTTTAACTATATCTACAAAACAATTCAAATCAAAACTTTGCATCTAAATTATTTACAAAAACGCTGGTACTATATAAAATATAATATAATGTAATTATCTATAAACATTATACCATTAATGTGTATAAATTTTGTTCTCAGCTGCATAGAAGGACCAAATTGTCCTCACGTCTTACGGTAAGGAGTATTTTGGATGAGGGTTGCTTTACCCTTTAAGATAAGGATGTACCAAAAAAATATTAAATAATAATAAATTTCAAATAAGACTCTTTTTCGATATTCCTTGAATGACTGTATTGGATACCGGCGTTCAAGCATCTAATTTATATAACACAATAGTAAATTCATGTGTCAAATCTTGGCAGTATTTTGATTTCAATGCAATGTTTATTCCAATGTTCATTAAATTATATAATGTTATTACTAAATGTTGAATTTTGATTTTTGATTAATGTTAAAGGATGTTTTTTTCCCCCCCCTGAAATCACTACTTCCTCATCATTTTTCTAATTATTTAAATGCTAAACATTTATTTTTACGAGTTTTAATGTCTTCTGATGATACTAAAATGTAGATATAACATTACAAAAAAAAAAAAAAAAAAAAACTCTCCTAAAAAAAATTATAGATAACCTTATTTATTCTAGCATATAAAATGTCAATATAGTATTTTAACACTTCTTTTTTTTTTTTTTTTTTTAAACAAAATCTAACACTAGCATTGTTATATACATAAAGCTGGTATTACACGATGAACTTATATTTCAAATCTGGTATATAACATAATAGAAAATTTAGGTGTCAAATCTTGATAGTATTTAGATTTCAATGCAATGTTTATATTATTGTTAAGTAAATTTTATAATTTGTTATAATAATAAATGGGAAATTAATATTATAGTAATGATACAAAAAACTAGATATAACATTACAAAAAAATTAGAAATAACCTTATTATTCTAGTATAAATGTCCAATTATAGTATTTTAACACTTTTTGTTAAAAAATATAACACTAGCATTGATGTTATACATTAAAGCTGGTCTTTCATGAACTTAAAATGCTAGTCTCTTTTGCATTTATGAATTCAAATGCAACTGTATTGTTTCACGGATTCTCTCTAAAGACACAACTGTATATAGAATTGATATTTGACATCGTAATATACTTACTCAACATGGCGCTAGTACATGTGATAATGTTTTTTATTTAAATGGGTCTCACCTGTTAGACATATGAAATAAATTAATTTTTTACTAACCCACAGGCGTGCACTACCGGGAAGAAAGCTACTTCACGTGCTATTTCTGTAACTTGCCACAAAAATAAAAATAAAAATAAAAATAAAAAAAATAAACTCGTAAAGTTAAACAAATAAGGGGTAAAACTGTGGTAAAACTCATTTTATATACCATATCAATAGAACTCATTTTTAAAATCGTTTATGTGTAATCAAACTATTGAGATGTTACTTGTTCAAAGTAATTTATCATATACTTTACCTTACAGTAATATTTGATTAAGAACTTAAAAATTTTAAACAAATTTAAAAATTTATGTCGCCAGGGTTGGGAAGGGGGGTATGGTCGGTGTGTCGAGGGTGAGGGGGGGCTTAGGGGGGGCAGATCTGGTCAGGGGGGGCTTAGGGGTCTGTCGTTGGTGTCGACAAGGAAGTCACCGGTGTTGGGGAAGGGAAGGGGTGGGTTTTTTTTAAATTTTTATTTATTAATCTATACTAATATGAGGTAAAGTGTATAATAATTATTATATACAAGTAACATCTCAACTGTTCAATTATTTCTTAACGGTTGAAAAATAAACTCTATCGATATGATATATAAAAGAAGCTTTACTGGAATTTTATCTGCAAATAAGAGTGTAAAGTGAGAAACTTGAAGAAAAAGGCCTTTTTTGTTATCACATCCAATGGAAGTCTCCTTCGTACCTGCCCACTTTCTTGTCGTCTTTTATCTGCAAATAGAAAATAAAAATTCTCTAGTAAAAAATTGGGTGCAAATAATTTGTTAGTGAATCCAAGGACATTAAGAAAGACAAAACACGTTTATGATCCGAATTTTTGAGTTTTGATTTTAGTTTTCATTTTATGTTATCAAGCACCAAAAAATATATATTTTATTTCTATGTGAAGTTCTATTTTAGGTTTTAACTTTCAAAAATTATCTGCGGATGAGATTGCTTGGAAATGTTGAGATGTTGTTTCAATCATCCAAAAAAAAAAAAAAATGTAAATATGGGACCGAGCTAAGCAGGCCGACAGGTTGCCCATAATTTTGGCCTTAGGGTGGGCTCGCTCTGAACCGTTACATGTCAGGCCCGTCCCCAGCCTAGTGTAATCACAAGGATCAGGCCAGACCTTAGTTTTGAGCTAATGGGACCGGCCTGACCCAACCCGAGTTGCCCGCCTGGTTGGGCTACCCAAAGCTTGTCCCGCTAGCCCGCCCAAGCATCTAATGCTTTTTTTTTCCTTGATACCTTTTAATGTAATATATACAGTAATTATAGTAGAAATAACATACTACTTTTTCTACAAAAGAATTTTGAAGATGACCCTTGCACAATAGTTATATTATACATATGTAAAATAGACAAAATTCAAAACCTTTTCTAAAATAGATGAAATTCAAACAAAGTTCAAACTCTTTGTTTCTATCTAGCTATAATTTTAAGATATTATATATATATATATATTTTTCCAAATTTTGAACATTTGTATTTGAATTTTGAAGTTTTGTTTTTTTTTTTTAGAGCCAGTTTACCCATTTATCCGGACAAATTTTAAGCCCACCGGGCTTAGCTTTTACTCTTTGGGCTGGCACAAACCGGCTGTCAATTTCCACCCGTTAGGGTCGGGCCGGACCGGGCTAGGCCACCCCAATTTACATGTCTAAAAAGAGAGAAACTGAAGAAATAGAATGCCTTTTGTGCTCCCGGCCAATCGAAGTCTCCCTCGTATCTACCCACTTTCTTGTCCTCTTCTATCTGCAAAAGAAATAAAAATTCTCTAGTAAAAAGTTTGGTGCAAAGAATTTGTTAGTAAATCCAAAGACATGAAAAGACAAAACACGTTTATGATCTAAATTTTGAGTTATGATTTTAGGCTTTCATTTTATGTCATTAAGCAACAGCAAAAAAAATGTTTTTATTTCTATTTGAGTTCTATTTTAGGTTTGACTCTATGTCATCAACAAATTATCTACGGATGAGATTGCTAGAAAACATTGAGATGTTGTTTCAAGAAAGTGCTTTCTCATCCCAAAAAAAAAAAGAAGGGTAAATATAGATTGGGTGTTGGAGCGATAATCCTGGTGTTGGAGCGATAGTCCTAACACCAATCCGTACCCCATCGCCTCCACCGTTGGTCCTCGTCTTCCACCTTGTCGTACGTCGGATTCTTAATTGCTAGTATCGAATGCTATAGTGGAGTGCAACATGCATTTGGTTATGTATTTATAGTGGGATTCATGCTTGGACTCCAAAAACACTAGACTTACGGTGGGACCCTTTGGGATTTGTATCTTCAACGTGTCAGTTCGTCCTTTGGTACTAAGTGGTCGTCCTCCGACATCCTATGTCTCACGCACTGACATAGCAGGTTGTCGGGGTCATACCTAGGATCACCCGTACGTGCATGAGACTGTAGTGATGTCCTAGCTATCGTACATACTCGTATCTCGACCTCAATATACATGTCACGGGCACGCAAACGCTCAAACCCTTAGGATGAGTCATGGGTTCGTCTACCCTCAAACATAAAGAAGGAATGCAAGGGTGAAAGCATGTTGATTTGAGTTTTGAGTGTTCCCAACTCGAGTACGGGATTGCGATGTTTCGCAAGTGTTGTTGCACGGCCTTGGCGGAATATCGACATTCGATTGATATTAAAGCGTGATGGATACATGTCATGCTATTATACCTGAAGGAAAATGGTCCAACACCGGGCTAAGCAAGCCGGACAGGTTGCCCGTATTTTGGCCCTAGGGTGGGCCTGCTATGGCTCGTTACATGTCGAGCCCATCCCCAGCCTTGCGTAATCCCAAGGGTTAGTCTAGGCCTTTAATTTTGAGCCTGACGGACCGCCCTGGCCAGGCCCGAGTTGCCCCGCCCGGTTGGCTACCCGAAGCCCGTCCCACTAGCTCGCCCAAGCATGTAATGGTTTTTTTTTTAATACATTTGTAAGTAAAATCATTAAAATGTGTGTGGTAGTAAAAAAAAAAAAGTAGAAATAACATATTATTTTTTTCTGTAAAAGAAAATTTGAAGATGAACTGTTACATCAACTGGTCATGTCATATATATGTAAAATAGACAAAATTCAAAATTTTTTAAAAAATAGATGAAATTCAATTGTCTCTATCTAGCTATATTTTAAGATATTATACTTTTTTTTTTTTTTTAACTTTGAACATTTGTATTTGAATTTTGAAGTTTTGATGTAATTTTGTTTTTGTTTTTGTCTTTGTTTTTAAAAAAAAAAAAAAAAAAAAAAAACAAACAACTTGTTTACCGGTTTATCCAACCTGATTTTAAACCCGCTGGGTTAGCTTTTCACTCTTCAGGTGGGCCTAAATCCAGCCCGTCAATTTCCACCCGTTAAGGTTGGGCCAGGTCGGACCACCCGAATTTACATTCTAAAAAGAGAGAAAACTTGAAGAAATAAAAGGCTTTTGTGCTCCCAACCAATCGAAGTCTCCACTCATAGTTATCCACTTTCTTGTCCTTTCTATATGCAATAGAATATAAAAACTTCTCCAGTAAAAAGTTGGTGCAAAGAATTTGTTGGTGAATCCAAAGACATGAAAATACGAAACACGTTTATTATCTTAACTTTATGTATGATTTTATGCTGCAATAAAAAAATTTATTTTTATTTCTATTTTGGATTGCAGTGAAAATGTATCAGCACTTGAGGTTGGAATGTGTTTTGATTCATTGGATATGCTCTTTTTTTCCACTATAAAGAATTATGGGAAAGCAAGAAGGTTTTGCACGCAATTCTCCACAGACAATGCAAAATTATGGGAAAATTGAAACATATTACTTTGTCGTGTACTCGGGCTAGAAAATCAGGAATGAAAAAGCAAAATTATCTTATTCCGAGTCCACAGACAAAAACAGATTGCAAGGCAAGGATTAACTCTAATTGTGTCTGAGCATATATATGTGGATTTTTACATAAATGTTTAAACGGAACATCATAATTAAAAAAATATATATCCATTTTTTCTTTTGTTACATGAATATCTAAATTAATACTTACAAAGATCATATAACCCTTCAATTATAAATTAAAATAACAAGAAAGAAAAAATCTAAAAACAGACTAAGCAAACATAAAAAAAACAAAAAAAAAAAAGAGATTTTTACTTGATTTATGATAAAGAAAAAAAACCACATCAAATATAAGTTGTATGGTAGAGTAATGAAAAACAATCGAATAATTGAAGATCATTAAAATAAAATTCACAACGAATGTAGAATATTAAAACTGTCAAGAAATAGAAAACTCTTTAAAACCTAAGAAATGCATCACAATGAAAAATAATCATAAAGAAAAAATACAACATTTAAAAAAAACAATCATAGAGTAAACACAAAAAAATAAGTAATTCCATACCACAAAACCGAAAAGAACTATGAAAAAGACCAATACTAATAATAGAAACAAATTATCATAATAATGACTTTACATATCTTAAAGAACTTAATCATACAAAAAAAAAAAAAAAAAACTTTTTAAGAAATCAAAATCATACTTTAAGAAATAGTATAAAAAAAAAAACTAAATATGGTAATAAGTAACCATTATAATAAAGAATTGATCTTGATCAAGAAAGATACATGAAAAAAATAAGGTTGTAAATAAACTACATACTAAAAGTTAGGCATCAAAAAACTAAACCATACCCTCAAGCATCATGATAGAGAAGTAAGGTTCTTATAGAAAAGAAATGAAAAAACGTGGACTGCAAGCTATAAACAATATTCATGTAATATGTTGCAATGAAAAAAATTTTATTCCGGATCAAATGATGAATCACATTTTGACATGTTTAACATATAAAACGAATAAATATTCATGGACTGCAAAGTGAGAAAAAGAATAAATAATTATGTTCAATACCAAAAAAAAAAAAAAAAAATGATTCTTGACATACCCGTAATACAAAACACAAAAAGTGAAGGATGAAAAAATGAATACCACAAATTAAGAATATAAATATGGGGGATCAATTCAAATTCAAAAAAAGGAGAAAAAATAATTTGTGTTTACTAAAAGTAATTCACATTTATCAAACAATATATTCATCATTAAATTCAAAAAACAATAAAAGAAAAAAAAATCTATAAAAGTGAAACAATGTCAATTATATTAAATGATAAAATTAGTACTACAGACATTTATTAATGTCTTAAAAAAGACATATACATATAGCGTTTATTGACACCCTCCAATATACTTTTTTCATCCCCACCCATTAATTAAATTTTAAAATTTTGACTATTGCTTTTTATACACGCTGATTGTTTCAAAATGTCATCTTAAACAAATCGTTTAAAACAAACAAAACAAAACAAAACAAAAAAACAAAAAAAAAAAAAAAAAACAAACAAACTATTGTGTTTGTTCTTCTTCTCAGTTTCCCCACCCACTAACCACCACCACCGTCCCAGGCAGCCCATCTTCTTAATCTTATTATTATCAACTATTATTAACTTTTTCTTTTGGTATAATATTGATCTTTTCCTTTTCTGGTTTTTTTTTTAAACCCAAAATCGATTTATGTAAAATTTATCATCCATTTCTTTTTCTCTTTTTGATTTTAGGGTTTGGGATTTTGAAAGCTTGGCATCGTATTCCAATTCAAGTGATTTTCCGTTAACGGATTGTTAAATCTTGTGTGCTAAAATATATATCACAGGATAAAGAAACCTAATTCATATTGAAGTCGAATCACAACAAATTAGATAAAGAACCTCAACATAAAAATTAATGGTGAATAAGGGTATAGATTACAACTTATGAATAATGAGTATTGCTTTTTGTTTCTCTGAATTATACCTGCAAGTTTTTTTTTTTATGGGTACTGGTCGTGGTTTTATGTTTTTTCAATTCATACAAATTAGAAGCAACCATAACTGCTATATTTCCCCTTAGAATAAGATTTTGTCCTTAAAAGTAATTTCCTTAATTGGTAATGAATAAAAAACTTTATTTAAAGAAAGGGTGCGGTAAGCGTCAACTGCACATGACATACCAACTACAAGTCGGCAAGT